>PVHY01000578.1:0-100000 GCA_004024945.1 Uropsilus gracilis
TTCTCTGCCACCACCTCCTACAGGTCACACCACTGTCTACTGTCCTGCTTGAAACTAGAGAATACACTTCCCAAATAGCAAAGGGGATTTGGGTTCTTGGCAACCCCTTCACTTGGAGAAACACATAGGCAGGGGGAATAGAACTGATTCTTTAGGAGAGTGAAGGGGTACCTTAGAGACTATAATAGACTTCTTTGTAAGACTTTCATTTGACTCCATTTCTACCTATCCTGAAATCCTTTCTGTCACTAACATTTTACATATAGGTATGGTAATGCTGAACAGCAGACTGCAGCTGGACTTGGGGTACCATGCCAGCTTTACCACCTATTATCTGTGATCTTGAGCAGGTTACTTAACTTTTTTGTGTTTTAGAAAGTCCTGCATCTGTATAATGGAGTTAGCTCTATTATCCAACTGCCTTATGGAGGTGTTATCAGGGTTGCATGACATGTGATTTGTTATATCATTAGTATTATTAGTATCAATCTGGACTTGCTTAATGAGATGATGTCTTACCAAACAAGAGAATTGGAAGAAACAATCTTCCACTCTATGTGGGATAGTTCTGCAAACATAGACTTGTATGTCATTCTTGGCTCCCAATATTGATTTATAAAGGTGATCTGGCTTAGCAGGAAGCAAGGCTATGTTTTGCCATCTGTGAGCTGTATGCTCTGATCCCAGGCATGCTGGATTGAATGCTCCCATTCTGTAGTATGCACAGGGCTTTACACATCAAGACAGGATGTTGTGTATAGTTGAGAGACTTGTATCCTGCTCCAGAGTGACTGACTCACAGCTGAGCATAGGTTGAAATTCAGTGCTTTCTACTCTGGAAACTGTGTTCTTGTATTGGGCATAAGTCAGCCTGGAAGAAGAAACAACTTTGATTAAATTTCACAGTGATACCCTATGGGTTTTCAGCAATCTTGTGGCCTCTTTGGGAAGGTCACAGGAAGTGCAAACCTATACCAGGAAGTACAAAGGAAAAGAGGGAAAGATACTTCACTTATATGCATATAGTGGATGAAAAACTTATACAGCAAAGGAGCCTATGAATTTGTTTCTGTTATCTTGATTTTCTTGCAGTTTCTTAATCTGATATTTTCTCATCCTCTTTCTGTTACCTTATTGAGTATTTTAATTAATCTTGATGTGATCAGATCACCTTGCTTATATTAGAAATGTCATGTAGGTCCAGTCTGAGTTTAGCTGATTTAAAGAGTCTAGTAGCTACCCCTCTCAGAAGAGTCTGGAAAAGACCACCACCCCATCACCTCCAGAATTTGCTCTGCAGAGAGTGGAATTTTGCTAAGGTCCTTAATCTTTATTCCTGTGCTAAGTCCTTACCCCTGTACTAAGGGTGTGGAGTCCACCTTTGGTTGCTGAAAAAATCAAGGGTGCTGAATTTGTCTTCAAGAGTTAACTGGAGTTGACCATGGCCACTACTTATATAGAGCAAGCATTTCATTTTGAGATAAGCTTCTATCTCTTTGTGACTAGCAAGAGCTATAGCACTGGTGGGAGATGACCCCTGGCTGCCGGTGGAGGAAAATGGCCAAAATTTAAGGGGTTTAGATTCCATAAAAGTTGTGAAACTTTGGTAAATATCCAATAACTCAAACTTTGGTGTCCTGGTCTGAAACTCGGAATAATCATATTCACCAAGTGTTAGTGGGGAGAAAATGCTATGAAGCACATGCAAATGATGAAACACTACACACAATCAACAAATAGATTCAGCTAAGAGTCATCAAGAACCTGAAAAAAAATAAACAAAAGTCATGAGGAAAAGTCAAAACAAGCTAACCACCAAACTGAAGCACACAATTTGGGACAGGGAGGAAAAGGGGAGGGGGAGCAGTGGGGATAGTGGGGGGTGAATCCCTGAGATGACAAAGATGTGAAATTTATATATAAATAAATTAAAAAATTTAAAAAAAAACCTGCTAAGTGCTAGGTATTGAGCCAAGCAACATACACTGGGAAATTATTCTCCACTTGCTTATGATCTGTGAAATGAGGAGGTTGTATTACATTATCTCTATAGTGTCTTTCAGCTTTAGGGCTCTTTTTTATTCTATTCTTATCTGATGCAATAATCAAAGAATTTTAGAGCTGGAAGGGACAGTGGTGAAGAAAGAACAAATATACATGCAAAACACATGAGCACATCTGAATAGAAGCCAGAAAGAAACACACAGCAAAGTGAACATTTTTTGGGGGGGAAACCCTTGACCCCCTTCCACAATGGGCTCTCTTGGCAATCCAACAGAGGCAAGGGGGTTCGAGGACTGCAAGGAGTACACTAAGTGGATGTTCCTCTGAACAGTTCTGAAAATTTATTACTCTGCCTTTAATTGATAATATAATTGTTTGTTCTCTTGCCAATCTACTAGTCAATCAATATCCTCAAGCTACCTGTTTCCCAGCTCAGAGGATCAAAGTATGAAGGCAAGAAAAACTTCTCTTTAATTGTCAGAAGACTGTGCTATCTACTCAGATTGCTTCTCAGATTCTCAGTTTGTGAAGATACATAGATTGCCTGGCCCTAGCCCCATAAGCTTCTGATTTAGTAAACCTGGGCAGAGCTGGAAAATTTGCATTTCTAAAATGTTCCCACATGATACTGATGTTGTTTCATGACTACCCTTTGAGAATATCTGGTGTAAATAATATCACAGACCAAGCCTAAAGCAGAGTTGCACATTTATGACACAGTGCTGTGATTTCCAAACTCTAGGCTGTCTTCAACTAATGCCCTGGATGACCTTATGTCCTCCTCTTTGCTGAAGAATAATGCAAATGAAAACCTGAAGAAATTACTGGCATTTTCATTCGTGAAGACATTAAGAATGTCTGGTGTATATATCTCCCAATGTCCTTTTATTAGGATGCAACAAAGAAATTAGTTCTCAGAAACAGAAAAATGTTGTTTTTTTTCCAGAAAGACTGGAAAAAAATGTTGTTTTTTTTCAGATGACATGTCTTTATTTGGTCACTGGTATGCTAGGAGACCAGCAGAGAGCCCACTTGTAATAAATAGGCAGACTCTTCTGGCACATACATATGTTAGGGCACTAATTTTCCCCATCATATATTTTTTTCTACCTGTTTTCCCCTTTTAAGCTTTCTCAAATCCTTCCTAGATGGAGGGATGAATAAATAAATACATAAATAATGAAATAAAGAAATGGTAAAAATTATGTGCACCAGTACTGCAGGGACAAGAAATAGGGCTATAATAGAAGCTGGTGTCAGTAAATGTGCATTGTTTGTCTGCTTTAGTGCAGTAGGTAACAAAAGTGATTTACCCAAGATCCACCAGCTATATGCTGTAGACCTGGAACTAAGATATAAATCTTCTTGCTCCAGTGACAGATTTTTTCTAGTCTTTCTAGTCTGCTTTTTTTTCTAGTCTGCTTCCTATACATAAAGCATTGAGATAACTGGGCTCTTGCCTTGGTATTTGGTGTCAAGTTATCCAACCTGAGAAATCAATAAAATGAGTTTGCCTCAAGCCCAGTCATTCACCTACTCCCAAAGGAAATAGAAAGGGGTCAGCAAGAATTTATAAAAAGTTGAAAAGAATGTCTGAATCATTAATAAAGAATTTTTTCAAGTCAGGTGAGGGTTGATGATTCCTCCCACTTCTCCACAGTCACTGTGGTCATTATTAAATTGACACCAGCAGGTGCAAGAAGTGTTAGATTTTTACAGAATGCTAAAAATGATGCTTCAATGAATTCAGGCTTATAGCAGCAATGAAAAGTGATCTTACGGTTAAGTAATAGCCATTGTTCATGTAGCATAAATCTCAAGGGCCCAAGCAGGGGGCATTAGCTATTTGGTGGTCTGTGTGGATCACTTATGACTCAGCATCTGTAAATGATAAAGCATGAGAACCCTCCGACCCCTCCCCCCCTTCTAGGAGGCCAGATGGAGTTAGCCCTTCATCTGGTCTCCTGCCATGACCTGTGGCATGTTATCTGTTTCCATGTCCATGTGGCTAGACTGGAGTCCCCTCAAGGGCAGTAGCGGAGGTTTCAGAAGCGTCAGCACAGAGGATGAAGCCCCCTTTTGTTTTTGCTATTTTATTTTCAAGTGAATATTTTAAAGGAGGATTCAAATGCTTTTAACCTGGCTATGTTGAGAACCATACACCAGTACTATCTCTTACTCCCACTGTCACCTGTCAAACCCTGAACAACCTTGACCATGTTGGTTGAAGAAACCAAACCAGAGGAGGTCAGAGATAGGGATCTTAGCTCAGTGCAACTCTCTCATTTCCCAGCTGCCCTCTCCTAATGAATTCTTCAGACAGTACCCAGAGGAGGAGCGGGGCAGAGGCGGGCCGGCCTCTCAGGCAGCTGCATTAATCTTCCTCCATCCTCTCAGCCTGGCTGAGATGGATGGCCCTGCTGCTGATCCGTGTTTAGCAGGGGTCTAATCATTCGTTTATTTCAGCATTTCTGGATCCTCCTAGAAGCTCCTTCTCTTTCCAGCACCTTACCAACCCTGCTGGTTAACAGTTACAGCAATGGCTTAACCTCAGGTTCCAGAAAATGGGACTGCTCTCAACCCTCCTTTCACAGGTAGGAAGATTCAGGCTGGAAATGCCAACCAAGATACTCACTGGAAGGTGGGAGTAATGACAAAATTCTCTTTCAGTCGATGCCATCTGGCTGCCCAAAGAGAAGGGGAGTGGGAGTTAGAAGCAGACCAGCTCATGCCATTCTGCCCCAGTTTCTTGAGAACCTGTGTTTATGCTGCTCTCGCAGCTCCTCTGCCTGTGATTAAATCCTATTTGTCCTTTGAAAATTAGTTTGTTTTCTGTACAACTGATGGATTCTGATTTTGGTGGGGCTTTCAAAGCCGTTCCTGTGTATTTCCAAGTGATGTGCCATAACCCCTGAATACCCAGTGCCCTCATTCTGTCTTACCCTCTGCAATGGCATCAACCAGGGTTAGATGACCACTGCTGACCCCAACATACCTGTAAGTGCCAGGGGAAGGACAAATAAACTGTGGCTTTTGTGCCCCAGGAGTTTACAGCCTAAAAGAGAAACCACACTCAAATAAAATACCCAGAGAGAAGAACCTGACAGGGTGTAATTAATGGGTTGACTTGGATTTCATCCTTTTTCTTTCTCCAGTGTACTGTGTGCAGGAGGTGCAGGCAAAGGGTGGAATGACAAAATGGTGGGCAGCACAGGAAGGGAGCTTAATAACTCATTCTCAGACCCGGCAGCTAGACCTCACATCATAAAGAATTGTCTATAAATAAATGGTCAATTCAACAAAAATCATAGACTTTGGAGTCAGACAGACCTTGCTTTGAATTCCAGCTCTTCCATTTATTAGCTGTCTAGCCTTAGGAAAGTTATTTAACCTTTCTGAATTTCAATTTTCTTATCTACAAAACGACTATGATCATATCTAGCTCATTTAGAGATTTATGTGACTCAAGGAGTTCAAAATGTCTAGTACTGTGTCATGGTCAATATTGGCCCTTTAAAAAAATGTCAGTGCGTTCATTCATTTTCTTAGTCATTGAACAAATATAGAACAAGCATCTGCTATGTATTAGATATTGGGCTAGGCCTGGAATACATCAAGGGTGATGGAAACAGACAAGAGCCCTTGTCCTCGTAAATGTGGCAGTGTGGCCAGGAAAACAGATAAGCAAATGGACAAATAGAATTCAGTCTGCTAGACACAAAGATGAAGGAGGTGCATACTGTGCTGTGGGAGACCTGAGAAGACAACCTTTTCTCATTCATAATATTCCTTTCCCCATCCCCTTGGTCACTTGTGTTTTTCTCTAGTGAGACTACGTGGCCAAATTGATTATTTTTTCCTTTTGTTGATCCATCTCTAGTGCTCTAAGGAATTGCTGGCCACTCATCTGCCCAACCAGTGAACATGACAGCTTTCTCATCTTTCAGAGCTCCAAGCCTCCTTGCCAGGTTGTTCTCACTGTTGTTCAAAAGCATCTTAACTCCTTGATTGCTCTCTGCTCTTTGGTTTTTCAGTGGGGTTGACAATGAGGAGTCAGTGCTGGGAAGGGTTATGCTAAACTGGGAATGGAAAAGTCCCTATTTATGGATAGAGATTGTGTGCTCTTTGCTTCCTCTACTCTTTTCTTAAACAGACAATAATTTATTTGATATGGGCTGAGATTTATTTCATGACTTACAGGACTGGAGATTTTGGGGCAATAAAAATTTGTCAGACTATTCAGACCTGTCATCTTCTGAGTGCCTTCTTCAGGCGCCAAGGTTTCCTTAACTACCCAGATAAGTCTTCGATGACTGTCAGCTCCTCTGTCAAGGGAATGTTTGTTTTCTACTGACTGCCAAGCAGGGCTCTGTGAGCCAGCCTGGGCCTGTGAGGATGGATGCTGAGCCTAGAAGAAGCACACTCTGGGAAAGAATGATGTCAATAATGTGCAAAAGACAGTTTACCATGTTGGCAGAATTTTTAGTGCTATGGTCATTCTAGGGATATAAAGGCAGTGAGATGTAAGGTAAAGAGACCACAAGCTTGAATGTGGAAGCCCCAAATTGCCACAAATGGATAGATATGACTTTATACTTTAATCTTTCTGTACCTCAGATTTCTTCTGTAAACCAAGGGATCACCATAGCCTCCTTAGGAAAGGCTGGCAGACTTCCTGAACTCAACTTACAGATGTGTTGTTCACAGTGGCCCTGTTGAATCTCCACCCATACCCCACACCAGCCACCGCTTCTGCAAGCCCCACTTGTCATCAGAGGTAAGCCCAGAGTTGCGGCTGCCCAGAGTTTATCTTCCATAGCTTAAGCCCTCTGACCTTCACCCAGTGTTTTGTGCATGTGGGGTCTGAAATCATCACACCTGAACAAACTCTGAGATAGTCTGCATGCTCAGTTTACCCCTGCAGAGCTGGCTGAGACCAGAATGCTGCCTGAACTCTCACCTTTTGCTTGACTTCTTCCCCTTAGCTGCCCTGCTTTCCTCCCTCTCCTACAAATATTCACTGTGCTGCCTTTGAATGGATCCTTGTTTTGGGGTCTGCCTCTGGAAAAACCAACCTATGATAACTTTCAAATCAGAAAAGTTAATAGAACTTGTTCTGTTTGTAAAATATTCTACCCACCCATTTTCTTTCTGTTCCTTTCCATATCACCAATATGTCTTGCTTTTCTTTCAGTAAATAATAGAGAATTACTGAGACTTAATGACCTTGAGAATGTGGGACAAATATTAAAATTATAAATGGCTCAAGTTAAAAAGACTTCTCCTGAAAGATGGAGATTCTTATAATTCCTAAGAGCTGGAGTGAATCTGGCACTGTAGTCTTTTTGGAACCCAGTATCAACATCCAAACATACACATGGATGTTTATTGGAGAGGTATTTCTTAGAAAAAGGCAAAGATTGGAGATTGATCCCAATTAGGAATGCCCATAGAGCTCAGAGTTCTTATAAGCCACCGCTCCAGTTCATATTGTACTTGCTTGCTAGCATATCTAATGTTCTGCCCTGACTGAGTGCTCCTGAAGGAGGGAGTTCTTTGGGCACCAAGCACAACCTCTTCCAGGAGTCAGAACTCAGTAGACTGTCTGAATGAATAAAGTGGATGTGAAGAGCAGAAAAATTGAATCAAAGTGTTCTCAGTCATGGAGTTAAGGGCACCCTTGATTCAAATCTAGTTCTGTACCTTATCTGCTGGGCTCACTGCTGTAAATTCATTGAAACTTTTTGCATCCCAGTCCTGCCATCTGTAAACTGAGGTGATTCTTACTTACTTCATGAGGTGTCCAAAAGGTAGAAATTTAAAGGTATATGAAGTGAGAGTCAAACACGTGGCCAATGAACTAATCCTGGATTATGTGAAGGTAAAGAAAGGACAGCTGTCTCTCAGCCCAGAAGCCACTGTGTCTCCTGCTGGTGGGAATGTAAACTGGTCCAGCCACTATGGAAAGCAGTGTGGAGGACCCTCAAACTAATGAAAATGGAATTACCATTTGACCCAGCAATCGCTCTTCTGGGAATCTACCCAAAGGAAACCTCAGTATGGGTACAAAGGGACACCTGCACCAGCATGTTTGTTGCAGCACTATTTATAATTGCAAGGACACGGAAACAACCCAAATGTCCCAAAACAGATGAATGGATGAAAAAGATATGTTATATATACACAATGGAGTATTACTCATCAATTAAAAATGACCAATTAGATGAATTTATGATAACATGGACACACCTAGAAGAAATCATACTAGCAGAAACAAGTCAAAAAGATAAAGACAGACACCAAATGGTTTCACTATTATATGGGACTTGGGAAAGATAAACAAAAAAACTATGAAGAAAAGTCAACAACAACAACAACAACAACAAAAACTAACAACCAAATTGAAGTACACAACTCCAGGTGGTGGGGGGGGGCAGAGGGGGAATGATCAGGGAAGGTGGGGAGATAAATCCCGGGAATTACAAGGATGTGAAATCTATATTTAAATAAATTATTTGATGTTTAAAAAACAAACAAACAAAAAGATGAAGAACATGCTAGCCACCAGAAGCAGTGGCCCATTAACAACAACAACAAAAAAAAGCCACTGTGTTTCACTAGCAAGTGTCAAGAAGCCTTGCTATTTTCACAAATCTTCACTTTGATTGCAGCTCACTCTGAAAATACAGTTTTAAAGGTCTTTGTCAAGTCTATGGATCACTAATAAGTTAAGTACTGATCAATAAACTTTCTGATTATTCACATGCTTATGGCAATTTAATATTCAGCAAAGGTGGTACCACAAACCAGAGGGGATGGAGCACTACAGACCTTCTTAGAAGAAGATGCTGAGATACCAGCAGATTTTATGAACTTGTTTGACTATACATTTGCTACAGATGTGGTTCTGGAAAAAACAGAACCAGTTCACTTAAATGAATAGTGCACACAAAGGAAGAATTATGAACTGATTAAAGAACTAAAAGCAACAGTTAATAAAAGATAAATGCCAGGAAATGTAAGAGAACAGATTTGTAAGCTTGGGGCAGAGGAAAACCCAACCAAACTTCAGAAGCTCCAACTTTAAGGCAAAAGTTTAATTTTTTTTTAATTAAAAATAAAGATTTTGCATCCTGGGCTTAGAAGAAGCACAATAAGGATAAAAATAAGGATTTTGGACAATGGCAGATAAAATTGACAGATGACATTAGAGGAAATATTTGTAGTGTTTAAAGCTGCCAAAGTACTCATATACAAATTATGTAAGTAAACATATAAATTGCAAACATAAAAGTAGACAGTCTAACAGAAAAGTAGGCAAAGGTTAAGTATAGGAAGTAAAAAGACCAATCTCCAGAGCATCAAAAGCACAGAAAGAGCTATGGAAACATTCACTTAATCAGAAATGTGCAAAATGAAACAATGAAATACTCTTATTTTAAACTGTGGCACTGGCAAAGATTGGAAAGTTAGATGTTGTCTAGTTCAGTGCAATCACTCTTGAGAGCCACCTGATAGTCCATAGTCCACAGAATAACATGCAGCCTGACATTAAGCAGACCTGCTTCTGGCCTCATGGAACATAGGAGCTACTCCCACAGTGAACAGAGAGGCACGGCCAGGCTTCTCCTCCAGCATGACTGTGGTTCTTTGGTTTCTTTCTTGGGGACTGAATAAGTCAATGAAGGCACTTGTACCATGTGCCCAGGGGGCTCTTGGCAGCAGGAAGAAGTTATAGACTGCATGCACATTTAATAGCACAGATGCAGCTTCCCTACAATCTGGGATGCAAAGAAAGTAAAAACTTGAACGATATTTACAATCCAATTTGACCTATGTAAATATAAAGCATGAATCAATACTACCTATAATTTGTAAGAATTTATACCTTCATCAAACTCATTAGAATCATTGCCTATGGGGATGAGAGAATGGGAGTAGGGAGTGAGGAGAAAAGGCAATAACAAATGAACAAATGAGGTGAAAATTAACGGCAGAAATGGGCTCTGTGTTCCCTCTCCTTTTAGTAACTACTGAAGTTGAAATGATTTTTGGGGGGATGGGGTGAATAGATGTAAGGTTGTTAGGAGATGGTAGCAGTGGTGTCATGTGAGATGTCTTCCTCAGGGTTCCTTTCAGGTGGCCCCATACTCCTGGTTTTTTCTTTGAAGGCTGGAAACGGTGCCTGCCATGAGTCACAGAACAGCAGGCTCTGGGGACCAGCCTGTGTTAACCGAGATGCAGTGAGAAAGAGGTAGATGTCAGAAGGCCAGTGGTTACAATGAGAAGTAATTGCCGTACAACCAGAGCACTAAATGCTGCATGATTAGAACATTCTTTCCTGTAGTCAAACTATAAGAGAAGTCAAATCATAATCAGAAGGTTTCTTTGAGGAGACAGAGATAAAGCAAAAGGAGTTTAAATGATCCTATAAAAACAGAAAAGTAGAAGGATGTGCCATCACAGGGCCTGTTATTGAAAACATACCAAGAACACATATGTGTTTGGATACAACCAAGCAAAAGGAAGCTAGGCTAAGATGGAAACCTAAATACTTTTGAACATAAGCAGAAGCTAGATTCCAGACAAAGAGCATAACCAACCACTTTTGGAAAAACATGTCTTTTAGGACAGAACTACCCTGTGCTCTGCATATCTTGTGTTAAATATGAGAAGGCTTGTCACAATTGGAAATGCTGATCTTATCTAAGACCTTGCAATCCTGGAAAATGAAAGCGAAAGTGCCACCCTGTTATTCTTTGCTGAGTAAGACCTAGCCATTCCTGCCCCTGTGTCTACTTCCAACAAAGCCACACTTTAAATTTCTACACCCTCTCCCCCAATTTGGACAAAATTGTTGACCAAATTTTGGTTCTGCTTGTCTTCTTCCTCCAGTTTCCTGAGCTGTGGTCAGCACTCAAGTCTGCAACAGCTTCCCCCCACACCTCTCAAGAATGAACAGTAATCCTCTACCCTCTGTCCCACTTTCATCCCACTTCCTCACACCTGCTTCCTTCTGATCCTTCTTCCTCCTCTGCACAAAAGAAAAACTCTTTGGCTGACTCTTGGGGTGCCTGAGATCTATAGAGACTGCCATCTTCCTGTTGCCATTGCTCCTTTTCTTACCCTTAAAATAACCCTTCCTGATAAAGTCTCTTCTTTCTGGTCATGGATTTTATAACTCAATGAAACTTTATAGACCATCTTTGCCAGCCTCTTGGAGTGCCCTGGAGACCTGAGCAGAGACCAAGTGCCTTCTGAGTACAGCAGGAATGGAAGGCGCTGGGGAGAAAGCGGAGATACTGAGCACCTGTGTCTCCAAGCCTCCATGGTGTTTTCTGTCTTGTGGGGCTATCACATCAGCATATTGAGAGGCAGCCTGGTATTCCCCATTGGCCTGGAAACCTGGCCATGCAGATGCTCTTGCCCATTCCTACTTTAAAGGTCATTCTTTGATGTTTCTGTTGAAAACTCTCTTTTCCCTTTGCTTGACTCTTTACTGGTGCATTTTTTTTTCTACTTAAGTTGCAGAGTAACTTAACCTGGTTCTTCATTTGGGAAGAAAGTAATTTGGCTTTTGATGCCTAGAGTCTGTGATCATTTGGGGATTATTCTTCATTCTGTCATGTTTTGGTGGAGTGATATCCACCCAGGCTAAGCTATATTTTTTTGTTCTTTAGGCACCTATCCTAGTTTTAACTTTTTTTCCTCTGTTCCTAGCCCCTTCTTTCCTTCTACCAGTGCTGACCCACTAATATGAGCTAATTGGTTCACCAGCTGCACAACTTACAGAGAACACTCCTTATATCTCAGGGTTTGTTCCAGTTATTGGTACCCACAGACGCACAGCCCCTGCCACTGAGAAGCTCCCAGAAAACAGGAGAGACAGACATATAAAGTAATATAGTACAACATGATTAATCCTGTAATCGAGATATGAAAAAAATAATAAAGTGCTGTATATCGAGTTTAAATCAATGGAGGGGGGATGACAAAGAGCAGACAAGTAGCAACTGGAAATGTTTCATGTTTTATACCTAGTACCCAAGTTTCCTTGAGGCCTTTTCCATGATTTCTTTCTTAGAGGTCACATACTAAATAATATGATTCTTTCTGCTTGGCAGCACTACAGAGTCCCGGAAAGAACTAGATAAACCCACCCAATCTTGATTTTGAAGAGGCAGCCCACAATTTGGGTTTGGGGGTAGAGTTAGTTCATAGAGGGAGCTGTAACCTGGATTACTTATCATTTATCCTTCTCTTCCCACAGTCCATAAGAATGCCGTCCTCCCCCCCCCCACTCTGTCCCCACTAGGTTTCAGAGAGATGGAAGAGGTGCTCATGTTACACCCCCTCTTACCCTCATTCTCTATACAATGCCTCGGACTAATGGGTGATCCAGCAGAGATGGTCCTCAGGGTTCTAAATGACATGTAGTTTTGCTCAGAAGTCCTGAATCTCTTTCACCAACCTCTGTCTTTGGGCATCGAGTGACTTTTATAGGAACTCAACTTGACTGCATAGGGAACTGGGGTTCTCGGTAATAGCCTCTTTTAGGAATGCCCTGAAGGACAGACACCAGTTACTGGATCAGGCTGTGCTAAAAATTGGCAGTGCTAAAAATGGGGGATTTTCCATTCCTGAGCACTAAGTGCTGGCACTGATAGATTTCTTTTCAGTTAGAGAGGAAAAAAGTCCACCTTTATTATGCAACTGTTTTACAAATGAATTACAAAACTAACCTTGACAAATGTACCCTTAATCTTTCTGTGATATTAGATGAGGGAAAGAAAGGAGAATCAAAGAGATTATGGGAATATAAACTGTTCCTAATTCCCTGAGGATGTGTTGTTTTCTTTAAAATATGTTCCCCATGGATGAGCTTGAAAGACAGACTCCCCAAAATGTCCACAACAGGCTTTTCCAAGACATGTCATCTTGGCATGTGCACCTGAGGTCAACCAAGTCCCTGTGGGCCTCAAGAGTAACCTTTCCCATATCCTGACTACGTGGGGGGGAGTAGCGATTACCCGGGTTCAAAATAATTTGCAGAAAATCCTTCTATTAGATAAACCCATCTATGGCAGGGCAAATGGGTACCTACAGAATATCCGGTTTTATGAGTCCCCTTCTCCTCATCTCATGAGTCCCACTCCCCTTTCCTTAATGGCTCAAATCCCTACCCCATTCTTTAGCTAAAGGACAAAACCCTCTGTCTGTCCTATTTCCTCTAGAACTTACAGCCATGTAAATTTCATACAGATTTAATTTTTTCCCCTACTAATCTGTTTGATGTTATTTTGATTACTCAACCAGCCCGAGAAGAACCTAGCAAGTAAGGAAATTTTCTCCTCTGTCCTTACAAACTTAAGTCCAATCATTTGTTTAATAAATATATAAATCTGACTGGCACCGCTGGGTGTTCATGTATGAACAGGACCTCTTTTTTTAGGTGTGTATGTCCAGGAGGTACTGAAAATTTATGGATCCAACATAGTGTCTGAAAGTTTGGAAGCCTTCAAAGAGTTTTTGTTAAATGAATGGGCTAATAAATGATTTGTGACTCAAGATACTCATTTCTGATAGCTAGAGGTGATACGTATGAGAGCTGGAAACCAGAGAAATGGTTGTCAGGAGAGACTTTGCAGGGAGTCTCCCCTCGGCATGTTTTAACAAAATTGATCTCTCTCAAATGTTGTTCCAGTGCAGAGGCATGATCCCTCCAACTTCCTGTGACCCTGTCCAAATTTCTAAGTCTCTGTAGATAAGTCCTATTTTTCTGCCCAGCATCTAAGTCCTTCCCTTTGGTATCTTCGTGGTTACAGTGGTAAAAGCCAATGACCAAATTTGATAGAATTTTGTGAGTCAGTTGATACACAGTAGTTTGAATTTGGGCATGGTAGGAACCATGCCTGCCATGGATATAGGCAAATCCTAAGAGTTGGCACATACATACCCTTTTCCCTAGCCCCGTCCCAGTGCCAGTCCACCAGCTCACCCTGCTTGGCTCTTCTGCAGACCTCAGCTTGCAGCTGATATCCTTGTCACCATGGGACCCATCCTTGGTCAGCTCCTCTGTCCTGTGATGCCAGAAATCGGATTCTGCTAACCTGTTGCTTGTCTTGTGACTGCTTGTTGTTGCTACTATCATTACTACCTCCTGGTCATGTGGTCTTCTGCCCCTCACTTAGGAATTTCCTCACTTAGGAATTAGGCCAGGCTTTCTGATCAAGCTCCTCCTCTCTCCTACCTTGGAAGAAACATTGTTCATAAAACCAAGAGAGGCTGAATCAGAATGAGGCCTCCTGCATATTCAATCTAGATCAAATTCTTATTAAATTCCTCTGATAAAGATGATATGATCCTCTGTCAGAGATATGTTGGGTATTGGGAGACACATGCTCTGGAGACACATGCACAAAGTTGAACCTAGTTGTGTGGCTTGGGTAAGTTTCCTAAACTTTCTAAACCCCAGTTTTCTCATCTGTTAGTGGAGTCAATAGTATTTACCTGTGTGATTTCTAGAATGGAGATGATGCACATGTAGACACTCAGGTGTTCACTACTGCGTCTTCTTTAGTTTTCTTACTAAAGAACTGAGTGCACTCGTAGCACTGAAAGACAAGCAGAGATGCACTCTGGAAATTCCATCATTAAGTGACTTAGTTGTGAAGTTGTCATAGGTCTAATTGTCATAGGTGTCTACGCACCCTTAGCTGGTCTACCCTCCACACACTTAGAATGTATATGCGATCCACATAGAGTTGACCAAAATGCTGTTTAATCACGCATAATTGTGCACTCTATGAAATTGTATTGTCCAGTAAAATATGGTGGGAAGGAGAGTATGGAGAAAAGAATATGAGACCCAAAAAGGATGGGGAACAAGACTGGAAGGACAGTGAAGCTGAATTGATGTTGAGAAACAGACTGTGAGCATACCAAGCACCCCAAGCCCAGAGGAATTAGAGCATACCAAGCACCCCAAGCCTACTTCCTCTCCCAGTCAGGCTCTCCACACCACATCTTTTTTGGTTGAAGCCTTGATTTCAAACTATTTATTGCGAACTTTTGTTTCTTTATAATTTTCTGTTTAGTTTTTCCATCCTTTTGAGGAAATTATCATCATCATCATCATCATCATCATCATCTTCATCATCATCATCATCATCATCATCCCTCACCTCATCATATCAGATTAGTTTTAAAGTTGGAACACTTGAAGTCACTCTTCCAATGGTTCCCTTTCCTAAGGGTCCCAAGTTGTGCTATTTCTAGCACACACTGTTGAAACTGGCTTTGAGCAAGGACCTGGAGTAGCCTCCTTGGTAACATGCCATGCCCCAGGCCTTCCTTCCCCTGTCATATTTCTGGATACTCTCCTTTGGTATTTCCTGCTATCTTAGGAAGGGTGCCTTGTTCTGGGGACTCCTTGGGCAAAACCCAGGCTTCTCCTTCCTCTCATCTTGTGATCAGTGCACAGAGGTACTCAGCACTCAAGCTCTATTGCAGAGTTGTGGTTTATGTGTGTGGCATAGAAGAAACAATGAGCAAAATTATTTAGGGCCCAGGGTCCCTCCATTAGTAGATAAGCTGAAGGGTACAATGCCATCAGGGCTCACCCGGGGACCCTGCCACCTAACCAGTGGCTGGCCATAAGGACCTCTTCCTGAGGTTGAAGGGAATGAAGAAATAAAGGGAAGCAACTTAATGGCATTAGTGGACATACAGAGAGGACAGTGGAGGGGTTGATAGAGCTGGGAGTACTACTAACAAAATTGTGAACCTTTCATCTTAGAAGAAGACTGCTATGACCTGGAGCCTAAATAAACTACAATCAAATTCTGTTGGCATCTGGTCTATGTCTCCCAGTCACAGAAGGGAAGAACCTTTGGAAACTTCTTGTCTCCCTTAAGTTTGTTCTGTAAACTTCTGGGTTTCAAGCCTAGGCAGTGGTTTATACAGTAACATCTTCTCCCCTACATTCCCTCAGCTTAGAACATCTGATTTTAAACCTGGAACTTAAGAATGAAGGGGTCACTTGTGTCTGCAGGCCTGGACATGACACAGTGGTAGTCAGGGCACTGAGACCTGCCCACTGAGGCAGGTAGGGATCCCAGGCCTGGAGGGACTGGTTCTGTGTCCAATCTGGATTGAGGTCCATGCAGTGTAAACCCAAAGGGCTGTGAGCAGTGCTCTGAGCTCCTTCTCTTCACCATCTTCCTGCATAAGGAGTTTCCCAAGGAGTTGGTGTAGAGAGCACCGGACACATTTCAAAATGGATATTCAGTGATGTTCATTGCTCACTGCTAGGAGTTTCCAAAGTAGCTTTGCATATGACAGTGTGGCTCATATTAAATTTACTCACCTGGTGTACATATTGGAGGGTAGGGAGGAAGGATCCTTGACCCCTGGTGAGGGATATACTCAAGTTTATTTGGTCTGAGGAACCTAGGAAATAAGACAGGGTTGGGAACTAGGAAAACTGGGGTCTAACTCCTGATCTTTTCCCTGTGGGAAGAGAGTTGCCCTGAGGCTGATCATGGCCAAAGGGGCTTGCAGATCAGTAGCCATTTCCATGCCAGCTTAAAAGATATTTCCAGATTTGAAGGGTTCTATTCAGAACAGTCCTCTGAGAGAGACAGTTTTGTTTTTAATGTTATGCATACTATTTTGTGTACTATTAAAACTTTGGCTCTCGAGTGTTTTCAACATGAAACACTGTACTTTTTTCCCTCTCACATTTTTAAGCCTCTTCTGTGAAGAACCATGAGGAAGGGCAAATGTCCTTGCTTCAAGCAGCAGGTAACAGGGTATCCTCAGAGGTGAGGGCATGGGATTAAGAGAAGCATCAGCCATTCACTTTCCCTTTCTAGTTTATATCAATGTACAATGGTCGCATCTAAAGTCATGTTCAACACTGTAATGACAGGTCTTGTCTAAGAGGTGCAGTCTGATCAGGCCACTTCACCTCACTCTTGTCATCTCTGCCATATCATTTCTCTCTTGGCCCCACTGACCTGGTACAATTGTTTTTAGTTGTCCTGTAGCATTTCAGGGATGTCCAGGGACAGGTCTCATAAGAAAGTGGTACTGCCCCTTATTCCTCCCCAGGAGCCCACCCCGCCTGGGTGCTTGTTGGTGATGTTTGTTGGGCTGTGGTCCAGGCTTGTGAAAATGACCATCATTAAGAATCAGAAGCTTGAGGATTTGGGAGTCTGGGATAGCTGGCTTTTCCCAGCTTCAGGATGGGGGCAGAGAAAATCCAGTGTCTTTCCTTGAGAACCTGGCATAAATATCTGAGGGAACCAGGAGCAGAGGTACCCCAAGAGACTTGCCTCGATTCCTTCTGGATGCTTGGCAGGCAAGGACCAAATTATTTTGCCTATTGACCTAAGGATTCTAGGGAATAATACAGGCTGGGGACTGAGAAAACTGGGGTCAAGTCATAGCCTTGCCAGCACCTCCTTGTGTAACTGTAGAAAAGAAATTTAGTCTCAGTTTCCTGGACTGTGAAATGAGAGGCTATAAAAGATGACTTCAAAGATGCCTTCCAGCTTCAGCCATCTATAATACTGGGATTCTTTTCAGTGCAGCCACTAACAGCAGTGTGAAGCCAGCCATGTCTATCTTTTCACCTTCCCCCAAATAAATCCATTCTCTCCTTCCATCCTTCCCTCCTCCCATGGCTTTCCTTCTTCCCATCCTTATTTTCTTCCTTCTATTGAACAGTTACTGAGTTCTGTTTATGGCCCATGCTGGATTCTGAGGATGGAGCAGAAGCCAGAGTCACAATACTATCTCATCTGCTGGTTTTTTGTTTTTTTTCTAACTAGATCATCTATGCCACTTGTCAAAGAAAACATGTTTTTTTTTTTTTAAGAATCTGGTGTCCTCTTCCTGTGGAGACTTACCCTTTCAGATGCAGGGTCCTGACCCTGGCTCAAGTGTGAGTAACTGTATCCTTGGCATGTCAGTCCCCCTAGACAACTGTCTCTGGATGGGAGGGAACATGAATGTGGCTCCCAGCAAGAACCTCGAGATCATTCCATACCACCTCTTCTCATGAGTAACAGCTGTCTCTGTGAATCAGCACAACCTGAAGCCTTCCACTCATAGTGTGGTCTGTGGAGCAGAAGCTTCGGCATCATTCTCAACACCACCCACACCTACTGAGGTAGCACCTACACTCTCCAAGGATTCACATGCTCGTGCAGGTCTGAGTGCTGGCTAAAGGCTTCTAACCTTGTACTTTCTTTTACTATTAAAGGACCTTCTTCTCCCTGGGAATAACAGTCATAGTTGGCAACTATACAACCTTAACCTATTTTGCAGGGATTTTCTACCAATATGTTCTTTTAAAATTTTTATCTTCACAAGAGAATTCTTACTTAATTTAACCATTTTTGATTAGGAAACTGAGATCCAGAAAGGCTTAGGGCTTAGCAAAGATCACACAGCCAGTAAATTAAAGCACTGAGACCTTAGTTCATAATTCTGGTCTCCACATATCAGCTCCCTGAATGATGCCTGTGTAGCATGAAGGTACCCGCATTCCCTGTCTATCCAACCCCTGTCCCCATCACTTCTTTAAAATCTGGAAGGTCATTCAAGCTCCAGAAATTGTTCCTTATGGTAATTATTGGGGTGGGCTCTCTGCTGTCACCCAATTTGTATGTTTGCATTCCTTCTCTTAAACTGTGAGTAAGCTTTATAGAAATAGATCTCTGGACCCTGTTTGTGAATGTTTATTGCCCACTAATCAGAAGCAAGTTGCAATTAGACTAGAGTTAGAAAGTAATGGCATAGTAGTTACCATGTAATTAAGGAGTAATGGCAGGCGATTATATCTCTGGCCTTGAGATGCAAAGTGATATCATTAAAACCCACCTCTTCTTCAGAGCAAGCACAAATACAAATGCAGCATCAATGCAGACACCACAAATCAGCCAGGCAGGGCTGGTTATTTCCCCCTCTCTTCCTCCCTTTTCACCCCCCCCCCTTTTTTTCACTGTGGTTCTGGGACTCCATTGGATGCCTATTGGCAGCCGCTTAGCTGCTTTTGTTCCATGCCATTAAACTGCGAGCTGCTTCACATGGGGAGTCTCCATCCCAGCTGGCTAAGAGGAAACCATTTGTTTGCTCCTGCCCATTGTGCCCACTGACACCGTGCTCCGCTGGCAGCAGGATGCTGCTCTGCCCTAGGGAAACTCGTACAGAAAGCATGGGGTTGCTCTTAGAGCAGGGAGACCTCCAACCTGGGTTGCACTGAATGCACCTATTTTGAAACATTGAAGAGCCCAAACCTGTCCATCACCTTCAGGAATGTATTGTCTGGGAGTTGGGGAGGGGCTATCTGACTGAGTTGAGATGACTGCTTGAAGCTCTGCTATGGGCAATGCTACTTATCAAAATAGCCCTTGTCTCTGCCCAAGAAAGCCCTGCACGTGAATCATGATTAATTTTAGGGGCTGGAGACATACAGCTGGGCACTGTATGGCTATTAGGCCTCCATTTGCCAATTTATTAGTGCACAGCTGTGCCTCCCTGGCCACACTGCCCAGTTGAGTCAGGTTGGGAAGGCAACGTCTCCTGCAACTAGAGAGGAAATGACCTCTGTGCAGAGACCCTACTGTCCTGGGACACTGGAGGATCTCAGTGACCCAGGAATCATTCTCTCCTACCATATCCACCTCACTGCTTCCCTCCTGTCTCATCTAAAGCTGTCCAGCTTGTTCCTGGATGACAGACACAATACTTGACAACCAAGGCACCCTGCTGGCAACCAGTGCTCTTGAGCCCATTGGCCACTGTTGTCCAAAGGTCAAAGGGAGCATCTCATGTTTGCAGAGCCTTCCCCAGCCTGTAGGCATAAAACTTTGTACAAAGTCCCATCCCAGGAATGACTTCCCAGGAATTACCCAGAGTAACAAGGACATCACAGGATCATTTCATTGTAGGGTCATGTTAACCTCAGGAGAGCAGAAAAGACACACAGACAATTCATTTGCTGTATGGAATAGAGCAAAGCTAAGCAGTTTATCAGTCTGAGGGCAGACTCAGATGGGGACAAAATAAGTATACCCCACAGCTAAGTTTGGAACTAGAAAAGGAGTGAACCAATACTAGTCGTGGAAGCAGAGAATCCAGAACTTAAAGCAAATTGGAAAATTATCCAATCTGAACCCCCATCTCATAGGAAATAGAGCCCCACACATGTGAAGCTTGAGATCTCAGCTTTCCTAGACTGAAGCCCCAGGTTTGTGATGCTTGGAAACTGTTACTAATCAAATGCATGTCCCTGCTCTTCCTCTTGAGAAAAATATAGTCAACAAATCCAATCACTACTAAAACAGTTCAAACAATGAGGTTTTCTTCTGGAAGAAAAACAAAAGTGGCTTTGGGATAACAAAGGTTCACTCAAATTCATTTCTACTCTAGGAACCTCATGTTTTATATAAATCATTACTGAAACTTACCCATCTATAAAATGGGGAAAATTAAACCTACCTTACCAGTTAAATGGAAAGAGGGGGCAGGAAATCAGTGGAGAATGAAGTGGTGTGTACATGTTAGAATGGATTGTTTCAATGAGTCATTTTTATACATAGCAGTTTCTGCTTTGACTACAGAGACACAAAAGTCTCAAAGTCACTCAAGTCAAAAGTTCTGGCATAAGTCTTTCCCCTTTGCCTTATCAGAGTGACAGGTAGTGTATACAAGAGCCCAGGGAGCTCAGAGCAAAGGGTGCAGCTTCATCATCCATCCCTCAATCAGAAAACCTCTGCTGAGTGTGAATGGGCTCTTTGCAGCCTGACAGAATTGGGGTAGACAGAATTGGGGAAAATATCTAGCACTCAGAGTCATACCAGGAAAAATTTGACACAGTAACCTTGCCCTTTCTCCCCCTCTCCTCCGACCTGACTTTTATCAGAGCCACTAACAAGTCCGAGAAACTAGTCTGAGTGCTGGAGCTCACCTGTCTCACTCAAACCCTTCTAGCTGAGCTGCTAATAAGCAGAAACATAGCCCAAAGGCAGACAGCAGGAGGGCGAGGAGGGACTGAAATGGAGACAGATTTGCACAATTGGGCAGAACAGTGATGACTAGGTGGTTCAAAGACTAAGGAAATGAATGTGTCCGTGAAGTTTAGTCACAACTGTCATGCTGTTCCCCAGGCTGGCTCCTGGTGACCAGCATCTGTGCAACCATGCATGGACTGTTTGTGCAGTGGGCAGGTGTGTGAAATACCTTTTCATGGAAACTCGACCTCAAATGAGTTTCTGCAAGTAAAACAAAATCTCTTCTTATACTCCAATTTGTTTTATAAGTTATTTTTAGTCTCAGATTTAACTTTGGGATGTGTATGGTGGGGGAGGGGAGGACCCTAAGTCACAGACATATTTCATTTTCCAATAGCAGAGTGTTAATTTCTCTGCTGCCTGTTGTGATGGTTCTCAATGTGTGATGTTATTACCACCCACCTCTCCTCCTTCTGCCTCAATTTAGGCCTTTATTGCCATTGTCCCTCACTGTTAGCTGTAGAAGGGCAGAGAAGTCTTCTGCCTGGGTTGACCACTCTATTCTGGGATATTGTTGCTACTCAACATATACTCTTGACTGCACTCAGTCAAGAGTATATGTTGAGTAGTAACATGAACATGATTTACTACAATAGAACATTTTCTCAACTCCCTGTTTGTATCTGTCTTTGATCTAGCCTGCATGCTGCCGCCAGACTAATCCTTCTGATTAAAATCTTCACATTCCTCCTCATTGCCTACTTTATTAAGTCCAAACCCTTAGCTTGAATTCCCTGTTGGTCATGACCCTTTCTGACCTTCCTTGTGTTTCTTCATGGGTCTGACACCTCCACCAAACTGAGCTACTTAGTGTTCTTAAACTCAACCTGGGGAGATCCCACTTCTGCATGCAGTGATGCTATCTTCTTCTCTGACCACTAGCCTTACTCATATCCATATAAATTACATGCACGTTTTCTGACCCTTCAATTTCCTAATCTATTCAATGAATTAACAGCAACCCTACTTCATAGAGTTTTGCGCTGGGTTGTTGTACTGGCAAAACAATTGATACACAACAGGTATTTGATAAGCTCTTGTTAATGTGTTTTGCTAACTACTCTTCAACGTCCAGTAAATACCCAACCACATTGAAAATTTACCTTCTTAAAGTTAAAAGCAGAAATTCCACATAAGCCATTTATCCCACATCTGGGTATTTGCCAACAGAATACAAACCCCTAACTGAGAACAATATATGCATCCTCATCTTTATCACAGCTTTATTTATAAGAGTATTTATTGTCAAGAGTTGGGAACCACCTAAGTGTCCAAAGACAAATAATTGAATAAGAAAGATGTGATATAGCTGTGTGATAGAAAACTACCAAACAAAATAAATCCTATCATTTGCAACACCATGGATAGATGAACTTAGAGAGTATTATGTTAAAGGGAAGTCAGACAGAGAAAGACAAATAAAGAAACAAAACTGATAAACAATTAAACAAACAAACAAAAAAGCAAATACTTAGACCACAAGGAGATACTATGGTTTCCAGAAAGAAAGCAGGGAGGAGAGAACTACAACTTGGCAACAAAGAACCCCCACCCCAGCAGCACCGTGGGGCTCAGGTGAGGGCTCCAGTCAGCACCCAACTACTTCCAGTTACCAAGGTAATGCACCTGGGAGATAGGGTGGGGCTATGAGTTTTGCAACTGAATGGGCCTTTGCTATACAGATTGAGGTGCAGACTGAGTTTTACTGGCCCAGGTAAACACAACTTGGCTGTGAAAAGTCCAGACCCCAGCAGCCCAGAAGCATGAGCACAGACTAGAGAACCAAGGACACTCACTATCCAAGAGTGTCAAGACACCCCAGTCAAAGATTTATACAACAAGCCCTAGACACTTGGAGGCACAAAATAATATTTGATTTCATCAATCTGTAAGAAGAGAAACAACAAAAAAAGAAGACAATACAATAGAAACCACATGTATTCAGCAAATCCACTCTCTAAAAAGGAATTTGTCACCTAAAATAGCTAATAGAAACAAGATGTGATCACCACAGCAGTAAAAGCACAAAGGCAGTATTAACCACAACTAGATAGGTTTCAACATGCCATATAATACTAGAGCAGTAGTTACTAAATACATAGAGCAAGTCCAAAAGGAAAATACAAGAAGGAGGAAGAATAAAAAAACTCAAGCAAGTACTAAGAAACATAATTCAACACCAAAGGATAAACAATCTGCAGAAACCAACATGGATGACATGAAGAAATGCTTTATGTCAGACAAAGAATTCAGAATCAATGTGGTAAAAGCACTCAAAGATGACAATCAAGAGGGGAGAAAAGGGAAAGCAAGAGGTTAGAAGCTTTCAATGAACTAAAAGAAGTAGCAGGAAAATATAGAAAACAATGCAGTAAAATGAGCAATATCACTGACAAACAGATGAAATTGAAACCCTAAATAATAAGCTGCAGGAGATATAGTGTATAAGAAGAGCAATAGAAGAGCCAAAATAGTCAATGAAAAGCCAGGCGAGCAGATTAGAAGAAATAGAAGAATGAATCAGCACACTAGAGGATACAGAGGTTGAGAGGATGAAGAAAGAGAGAAAAACAAAGTAAGAAGACAGAAGAAAAAATCAGAGATCTGTCAGATATCCTAAAGAAACCAAATATAAGAGTAATTGGAATCCCAGAAAGAGAAGAGAAGAACTGAAAATCTTCTCAATGAAATAATGGAGAATTTCCCAAATCTGAAGAAAGAAAGGAAAATAGACATACAGGAAGCAAAAAAGACCCCAAACTATTTTAATGAAAGAAGAAGCACAGCAAGACACATCATAGTAAAACTTTCAAGAGCCAAAGATAAAGAAAAAATTATGAGAATCACAAGAGAGAGGAAACAGATAACCTACAAAGGAAAACCCATTAGACTGACCTCAGATTTCTCAGAAGAGATACTCCAGTCAAGGAGAGAAAGGGGCCACATCTTCAAAACATTCCAAGACAAAAAGTGTCAACCAAGAATACTCTACCCAGCAAAACTTTTTTCCTTTATGAAAGAAAAATTAGAACCTTCTCAGACAAACAAAGCCTCCAGAAATTTGCAGCCACCAAACCCCCATTCTAAGAACTCCTGCAAGAAGCCCTAAGACTGAAACCTGCAGAAGAATAAAAAGAATGAATTTTTTTTAAAGAAGAAAAGAAAAATTAAAAAAAGAAGAAACTGAAACAGAACTCCAAATGACTACCAGGAACCCAATGTTAGAAACTCAAAAATCAATAACTACTCTAAATGTCAATGGGCTAAATCAATCAAATCACAGAGTTGCAGACTGGATTAAAAGACAGAACCCAACATTCTGCTGCCTCCAAGAAATACATCTGATCCCAAAAGATCGTCATAGATTGAAGGTAAAAAGATGGAAAACAATTTATATGCAAATGGCTCCCCCAAAAAGGCAGGGGTAGCCATTCTTATAGCAGACAAAGCAGACTTCAAAATAAAAAATGTGACAAAGGATAAATAAGGTCACTACCTAATGGTTCAAGGGTCCACCCATTAAAAAGGCATAGCAATTATCAACATATACTCACCAAATGAGGGTGCGCCAAGATTCAAAAGACAGCTACTAAGAGAGCTGAAAACAAATATTGACGAAAGCACATATGTAGTAGGAGACTTCAGCACCCCACTCTCAACAAAGTACACATTAAAAAAACAACAGCTATACAAGGACACAAAAGCCTTAAAAGAAGACCTAGACAAAATGGACCTAATAGTTATCTACAGGAAACTACACTCACAAGGAAAAGAATATACCTTCTTCTCAAATACACATGGGTCATTCTCTAAAATTGACCACATGCTAGGCCGCAAGGGAAACATGAATAAATACACAAAAATCAAAATAATACCAACATTTTTCTCAGACCATAAAGGCATCAAACTAGAAATCAACAATGAAAAGAAAGCAAGAAGAAAAACAACTTGGAGACTGAACAACATGCTACTAAATGAAGAATGGGTAGTTGAAGAAATTAAAGAAGAAATTAAAACTTACTTCGAAACAAATGACAAAGAAGATACAACATTCCAAAATGTTTGGGATGCAGCAAAAACATATCTAAGAGGAAGGTTCATAGCAATACAGGCCCATATCAAAAACCAAGAAACTAACAAGAAAAAACTAATCTACCAACTCAAAATATTAGAAAAAGAGCAACAAAAAAAAAACCCAAAACCCAGCAGAAGATAAGAAATAACAAAAATAAAAGAAGAAAGAAAAAACCTAGAAACCAAAAAGACTATCCAGAAGATCAACAAAGCCAAAAGCTAGTTCTTTGAAAAAATAAATAAAATTGATAAGCCCATTGCAAAGCTCACAAAAGAAAGAAGAGAGAAAATTCAAAATAAACAGAATCACAAATGAAAGAGGAGAAATTACAACAGATACAAAAGAAACCCAAAAGATAATAAAAGATTACTATGAACAACTACATGGAAATAAATACAACCTGGATGAGATGGATAGATTTGTAGAAAGATACAACTCTCCAAAATTGAACAAAGAAGATATAGAGAACTTAAATTAATCATAAGCAGTGAAATTGAAGCAATCATCAAAGCTCTGCCTAAAAAAAAGAGCCCAGGACCTGATGGCTTTAGAAATGAATTCTACCAAGCATTCAAAGATGAAATAGAACCTGCACTACTAAAACTTTTCCAAAAATTTGAGAAAGAAGGAAAACTACCAAACACATTTTAGGAAGCAAACACCACACTCATACTAAAACCAAATAAAGACAGCACCAAGAAAGAAAACTATAGACCAATTGCCCTAATGAACATGGATGCAAAAATTTTAAACAAAATCCTGGCAAACCTAATCCAATGATGTATAAAAAGCATTATTCACCATGACCAAGTGGGGCACAAGGACGGTTCAACATCTGGAAATCAATTAACATACCACATCAACAAAGAGAAAAACAAAAACCACATGATCATATCAATAGATGCAGAGAAAGCATTTGACAGAGTCCAGCATCCGTTCATGATAAAAGCCCTTGAAAAATTAGGGATTAAAGAAATTTATCTCAACATAACAAAAGCCATCTATGACAAACCTATCACAAGCATCATCTTAAATGGGGAAAAAACTAAAATCATTTCAATTACGATCTGGAACCAGGCAAGGAAGCCCACCCACTCTCCCCACTACTTTTTAACACTGACTGGAAGTTCTAGCTAGGGCAATATGGCAAGAGAAAGACATAAATGGGATACAAATAGGAAAAGAGGAACTGAAGCTATCATTATATGCTGATGACATGATTCTCTATATAGATAACCTAAAAAAATCCACAGAAAAAATGCTTGAAATAATAAACAAGTTCAGTAAGGTATCCGGATACAAAATGAACACAGAAGTTGGTGACTTTCCTATATGCAAAAAGTCAAATAGAAGAAGAAATCAGAAAAACCACTCCATTTACCATCACACAAAAAATAATTAAATACCTGGTAATAAACCTAACAAAACACGTGAAAGAACTATACAAAAAAAATTTTAGAATGCTGCTAAAAAAGATAGGAGACATAGCACACATAAGAAGACATTCCCTGGTCATGGATTGGAAGAATTAATATCATCAAAATGGCCATCCTACCAAAAGCAATATGCAGATTCAATGCAATCCTGATAAAAATCCCAATGATGTTCTTTAAAGAGATAGAACAAAAATTACTGAAATTCATAAAGAATAACAAAAGACCTTGGATATCAAAAAACCTCCTGACCAGAAAAAAAGAGAAAGGAGGTATTACAATTTCAAACTTCAAACTATGCTACAAAGCCATAATTATAAAACCGCTTGGTCCTGGTACAAAACCAATCAGATCAATGGAACAGAATTGAATGCCCAGAAATAAAACTACACATATATAGTCAACTAATATTTGACAAAGGAGTGAAAAGTTTACATTGGAACAAAGATAGCCTCTTCAATAAATGGTGCTGGGAAAATTGAACTAAGACCTACAAAAAATGAACCAAGACAACTTCCTCACACCATGTACAAAAATCAGTTCATAATGGATAGAAGACTTAGATGTCAGAGCTGAAACTGTAACATACATAGAGGAAAACTTGGGCAAAACCTCCATGAACAACAATTCAGAAATACTTTTCTGGAAACATCTACATATGGCAAAAAAATGAAGGAAAACATGAACAGATGGGATTACACCAAACTAAAAAGCTTCTGTACAGCAAAAGAGACAAAAAAAAGAAGCCAAACTGAATGGGAAAAAAATTTTGCCCTTCACAAGAGTGATAAGGGTTTAATAACAAAGCTCCACAAGGAACTCACACAACTAAACAAAAGCGAGACAAGAAGCCCAATCAAAAAATGGGGAGAAGAACTAAAAAGACACTTCTCCAAAGAGGAAATACAAATGGCCAACAGACACATGAAAAATTGCTCAGTGTCACACCAATAAGGGAAATGCAAATCAAAACCACAATGAGATACCACCTTACACCAGTAAGAATGGCTCACATCCAAAGTACGGGCAACCACAGTGCTGGTGTGGATGTGGAGAGAAAGGAACACACTTACACTGCTGGTGGGAATGTAAACTGGCCCAACCACTGTAGAAAACTGTGTGGAGGACTCTCAATCTAATGAAAATGGAACTACCGTATGACCCAGCAATTGCTCTCTTGGGAATCTACCCAAGGACCTCAATGTGGGTACAAAGGGACACCTGTGCTCGGATGTTTACTGCAGCACTATTTATTACTGCAAGGACTAAAAGCAACCTAAATAACCCAAAACAGATGATTGGATGAAAAAAATGTGATATATATACACAATGGAATATTACTCAGCAATTAAAAATGACAAATTTGATGATTTTATGATAACATGGATGTATTTAGAAGAAATCATATTAGCAGAAACAAGTCAAAAAGAAAAAGACAGAAACCAAATGGTTTCACTAATATATGGGATATGGGAAAAAAATAAACAAAAGCCATGAGGAAAAGTCAAAAGAGGCTAACCACCAAACTGAAGCACACAACTTGGGACAGGGAGGAAAGTGGGAGTATGGTCAGGGAGGGTGGGGGGGTGAATCCCTGAGATTACAAAGGTATGAAATTTATATATAAATAAGTTTAATAAAATAAAATAGAATGAGAATTAAGCACAAAAAAAGAAAGCAAGGAGGAGGGAATGGTTAAGTGGGTATAAGGGGTAAACTGTGTGATAAAGTTTGAAGATTTGACAATTGGTGGCAAACTTAATGTAGTATATATAGCATCTGCTGACATAGAAAGCTGTATACCTGAAAACTGCAGAATGTTATAAACCTCTGTTACTTCAATCATTGGACATTCTTATAGCCACCTTGTCTTTTCTCCATGCATTTAGAAAATCTCTCAATGCTTTGTGTTATGGTTGTGCTAACTTTCCTACTAGATTATAAGCATCTTGGAGAGTCAGTGTTGTGTTACACAGAGGTTAAAGGGTGACCCAAATTGAGTCGACCCTGGTTCAAATCCCAGCTCTACAGCTTTCTGGTTGAAACTCTTTGGGCAAACTATTTAGCTTCTCATGTCTTGGATTCCTTCTCTATGAGATAGACATAAAAATGTGAGTCAGTCCACTGGGTTGTTAAGAGCATTAAATGAGATGATCCATGGAAGGCACTAAGCATAGAATTTTGTACATAAATGTGCTGGGTTAGTGTTAGGTACAATTGCTACTTTACCTTTTGTATCTCACATAACTAAGGTAGAACTTTGAACACTGAATAGACATTTGGAGAAGAGATGAGTTTTGGGAGCTTTGATCAAGAGGAGCACTTTAAACAGCAAAGTCTACAGAATATTTTGTTTGTTGACTCCTTCCACAAATGTTCCTTAGTGGCATTGCAAGACCAGGACAGGGGGCTCCTCCAGCATGCATTCGAATTTAGGTGAAGCACATAAGCATTAGTGCAGCTACAGGGGTAGGCAGGGGATGGGTTTCTGTGATTGCAGTCCCAGGATACTCACAATGGAGGTTAAAGGAATACAGGCTCCCTCAGGGTGTGGAAGATGGGGATGTGGATGGGGATGGAGGAACTACAAAGAGGCACATGGAGAAAAGTATATATGAAAAAATAGAGTTCCCAAGACACTGTGTTCTACTTGACAATTACCATCTGGAGCCCTTTCTTTAGTCCTAAGGGAAGACCCGCTTTCAGCTGAATACTTCCTGTCTCCTGGCCCACCACAGCTTCTTGGGGAATTGTTTGATGAGAAAAACTCGGAAGACACTCTGGAGTCTCATCTTAAACACAAACTGGGGATTGATGCTCTGACCAAGTAGTTAACCATCCTTTGCAACTTGAGAACTGTGGAGAAGAAGAGACTTCTGTTTGCATGGGAAATATTCCAGAAGCCTCCAAAGCAACAAATGTGGCTTCTACAGGCCCATGTCAGCCTTGAAAATCCTTTTAATAATTTGTTGTTGTTGTTATTGCTGTTAAATAATCCACACTTATAAAATAAGCAGGGTGCTGGTTGTGCCCTTTCTGTCTATAAAACATGTCTTCCCAAGTGCCAGGAGAACAATACCATCAAGGGCAGAAATAGATCAGAACTGGTAGCTAGGACTCTTCAAATAGAAAATAAGGTGTCAGTGATGAAGAACGGACTAGAGGTGGTGGAGACACCGCTCCGGGTTGGGGTGGAGTGGAAGATACTCTGGCACTAATGGCACTGGGTCTGCCAGTCGCATATGGGAACAAAGGCTTTCTGGCCTGCAGGCCAACCCTGCTCTTTGAAAAATCTCAGGTACAGGAAGTTCCCAGTGGCTTCACCCCTGCGCTCACCCAGACAGGCTCATGCCTTCTGCAGTTGCTGTAGAAAATGGGAACAGCTCTGAACAGAGCCTCCCCAAGAGAATCATCATAATCCTGCTCTTCCCCTGGAGAATGTTTCTGCTTCTAGTAGAGGGATCCCACCACTTCCAGCATTCCTCCATCAAAGTAGGTGACAGGGCAGCTCTCAATTGGCTTCTCCATTTTTGGCAGAGCTGTCTCTGTGGTCAGCATGATCTCTGGGCTTCTCGTCTACCCCCTTGAGCCATGACCCTGCACATCTCATGGCTGAGAACATGTGAAACTGACACAGGAATGAGATGGTGAAGTTTATCTTCTCTGCCTCCAACTCCCCCCCAATCTAGAAATAGGTTTCAAGAACTCCCCAAAAAATCTCACCCAACAGGCCATGGCTATGAAGCTAGTAGTGGTCAGAACTATCCCATTCAATTCCAGCTTCCCTCTTACTGTCCCCTGGTGCTCAGATGATATTTTCTCTCATCTACCTTCTGGAGCCTGATCATGCAGAGCCACCTATCAAGTTCCTCTTCCCTTCAGATTCTTACTCTAAAAGAATTCCTTCCTGTTCTTAATCCTATCAATCATATCCAAAATCACTTCCTATGGCAACCCTCACTCCATACTTGGGGAATAATCAATGGGAAGATACATAGATATTAAGATTTGTATATGTTTTTAATCAAACTTGCTTATTTGTGTTTCCCAATGTGTTTATTTCTTAGAATGCTAGTAGTTTATAGTGGGTTGAATGGTGGTCCCTAAATCTCATGTCCATGTTCTAAGACCTGGGGATTATGACTGTGAAGTTATGTAGGAAAGGGCCTTTTTATAAATCCCATTAAGAATCCCCAAATGAGATCATTCTAGATTCCCAGGTAGACCCTAAGACTAGCGACAAATATCCTTATAGGAGACACAAGGAGAAGACACAGGCACAAATGCCCTGCATTCAAGCCCCAGCTGGGTGAGATGAATCCTCAGCTTTCTAATTCTCAGCTTTCCCATGTATAAAACATGTTTTATCTCACAGGGTTTGTATAAGACTCAAAACAGAGCAGTTTTGAATAGGAAAGATATGACTCTAATTTTTGTGTATGTGGAAAGAGCCACCAGACTCATAGAATTGAGTCCAAGTGCTACAACTGCTTCTATTATTGATCGTGTGATTTTTGAATCTCCACTTGCACATCTGTAAAAAGAGCATGATAATATTCACGAAGTAAGAACAACGATTAAATGAATGCAAGGATTAAATGAATAGTCTGTACCTAGCCTAGAACTTGAGAGGCCTTCAATAAATAGCAGCTGTAATTATGATTATCATCATCACTGCCTACCTATAAGTACAGATTGTTCCTATAGTCAAAGTAACCTGAAGTCACCCTGGCATTTTCCCATGTCCAGCATGTTCCTTGGAAAGGCTCAATGTTTCCTGATGGAGAAATCCTAGGGGAATTGGCTGAAAGGAGGCTGCAGATTTTTTTGAGAAGTGCCTGGCTGTTACTCTGCTAGCCACTGGGAGAGGGGCGGTCTGTAAGGGACAAAGGAGCCAGTTGTCTCTCATTCCACAGATCACCGTCAGACAGGTGATGTGTGGAAGGCGCCAAGGCCACTGGGAGAAATGCCTCCAAGTCTATGGTCAGCAGCTCTCAAATTGTGCTTTGGGATCTCATGGAAGGCGGATTAAAAAGGCTACTTCCTTGGATGCCATGGCAGAGATTCAGATTTAATAATACTGGCAGGGGCCTAAAATTATGTACTTTTCCAGAATGCCAGGTGATTTTGATATACTCTGTCCAAATCTTTTCTCAAGCCAGCAAGGAACACATGTTTTCAGGGTTTATCTTTCTCCCCAGGGGAGTGAAAATAGGGTGGGAGGAACCTCTCCAACAGGTTCCTAGAACTTGGTCAATGTCTCTGAAATCTTTGACTTAGATATTCTTTTGTTGAAGGTCATGTATGAGGACTTAGATGGAAGAATCAAGGGGTTAATGCATTTTTGTGTCACTTTGAGCTGATAAGAAGGGTTTTAGCTGAGAGTCAGCTAAACCAGGGAAACAGGGCATAGAGCTTGCTTGTTGCCATATGGCAGCTAAAGAGCAGAGACATAGGAGGGAGAGGGAGCTGCAAGAAGAGAAAGGATGGATAGGGGCTGGGGACAAACTTCTACAGTGCTTTGCAATTTTGTCCAGCACTGGTTTGAAGGGAGACGGAAGAGCCTCACGTCTCCAGTGATAATGCCAAGCAAGAAAGCAAAGGGACAGCCATTCATTCCTCATATCTATCAAATCCTTCCACCCCGGCAATGGGGTTTCCCACGATCATTGAGGTCAAGTCATAGAGAATGCTTATCTATGGGACTCTGCAGAAAACAAAAGAAATCCCATTTTCTTGCAAATTTAATTTTACCCTGTGCTTGGAGAATGTGATCCTATCAGAACTGGAGTGTAATAGCCCAGTTGGAGTGGATCAGATTGGATTTGTGATAGCGCCGGCTAGCACCCACGTGGCAGGCATATCCAGCTGCTGTCTGCCATGCTCCGGGACCCAGAGTGGTGATAATTCCTCTCCTCTCCAGTTCAGCAACTGATCTTGTCATCCCTTTGCTTTAACATATGGTCAGCAGGACTGACACACTGGAAACATTCTACAGATCAGGGCGCAGATGTTTCTGTTACAGGTGTCCAGGGGAAACTGGGTTGTCCTAAAGTTTCTAACCACTGCAAGGGATGCTGGGCTCAATGTCCTAATCTTGTGCCTCTGGGAGCAGGCAGAAAAGTCAGCAGATCTGGTGGCTGTAAAGGACCCCTGGCAAGCAGCCTAAGCACATGAGAAACACGGAAATGTGGAGGAAGGCCTGCAGAGACTAAAGGGTAGTGAATCAGTCAATGCATTTTATCACTGAGAACAATTTTCCTGGCATTAGAGAGTCGGAGGTGACAGACGGTGGGAACAGGTGGGACTGGCCTTCCTAAGGCCTGGGCAGCCACCAGGCCATGACTCCCTCCCAAATCCCACTGAGTATTAGAGGGCTGGAACTGAGGGGTTACAGGAGCCTGAGGGGCAGCCCTGGGACCCCAAAGCCAAATTATGGCTCACAGGGCAGATTAGGAAGCCAGGCAATTGCATAGGTTGGAAATAGAGTCAGAGACAAGAGCCAGGTGATGGTCAAATAGCTTGGGGTGTCAGAAGCTTACCTTTTTCTTGCATGACCCTTCAAGAGCTAAAATAGGGCAAGTGCAGTCAGTAGTAGGGAAAAGGAATCAAAATATGTATATAATGTGTATATTAAGAATAAAAGCATCAATAGCTGAGCACAGTTTCTCCTTGCGTAAATAAGTGATAACCAACTCTCAGGATGAACTTTAGATTGAGACACTTTGCAAAACTGCCCTCCACAAAGGTGATTCCCAGAGCAACCATCATCCAGGAAGCCCACCAGGGTCCAGGTGCATCTTCGCTGGGGCTGCTGAGCTCCCTGCTCCAGTTTGGGAGCCTCAGTGTGGGAGCCCCAGTGTGGAAACAATGCCTTTCAGCTAGAAAACCCAAGGCATTTATGGCACGGCCTAAAATCTAATTAAATATCCCATCGTTTCTCTTACCTGTGGGAGAGAGAAGCAAAACAAAAAGATGAGTCCAAGTCAGACCAGTAATAAACCCTAGAAATCTGGCTGTGAAGAGTTGAGGCCACCAGAGTGATTGGGTGGAGAGCAAAGTGGGGCAATGGTGCAGCGAACTACGAACTACAATGGAGTCTGGTGGGTGTGTTTGTTGGGGGAGATTATGGGAACCTGCATCTGAAGGGATGGGAGACTATGCCTCTGAATCACATATGGTAATGAAAGAAACCTTGCCTCAAGAAGGAATAAAAGAAGGGCAGGTTGCTGCCTATAAGCCTGGACCATGAGGCCAGGTATGAAGAGGGGCAGAGCCCTGCTCTGCTTATGGACGAGTCTTTTGTTCAGGTGCACAGACACTAGGGATGCTTGTCCTATACGAGCAAACTATCATCTGTAGGTCATGACTACTTTCCTGGAATCATAGTTATCAAGAAGGTGTTGATCCCAGGCAAATCACACACTAATAAAAAAGAGTACACTGTGTTTATGGTTTCCTAATAGCAGCCATCAATTTGCTGAATGTTTACCAGGTAGCAGGATGGGGTTCAGAGCAGTGGTCATCTCCCTTTGTCCTGCACACCCTGACCGGTGTTTAGGACAAGGTTCCAGGCTCATTCTCTCTCTTTGCCGTGCCCTGCCTTCTTCTCTTTCACTTTCATCTTTTGCAAACAGGAGGGTTTGGCAGCTAAGAGGGTTTTGGCCTCTGTTTCAAATATACCTCCTCAGGTGTTTAGGGAATCCTTTTCCTACCATGGTATTTAGCTTCTCTGTTAGCCTCCTTTTAATGAATAAAACACAACCTTTTAGAACTGTCAGGGCTATTTCACACTAAATTTACTTGTGCTCCTAACTCTACCTGAGGCCTCAGCTGAACTCTGCTGGCAAAACAAAGGTAAGCTGAACAGCTTGCAAGGAACAGGCAGGGTTCTCCTCCAACAAGAGGGTCAGGACAGGGTCCAGCCAGCCCTCGGCATGAACTATTGGCACCCAGACTATGGTCATCTGGCTACTCTGGAGGAAAAGGGTAGGGATAAGGATTAGTTTCTGATTTCTGAAAATCAAAATAACTGAATCATCCTGAACTGGGAAGGATATGGGGCCATGGGTAGTCTCAAATGCTGAATATGCAGTCTTTATTATATGACCCAGAATAAAGTTAAAACTGGTCACCAACTCCTCATTATGAATCTGTATGATGAAAGATATATGTGTTTATATAGGCTTATGAGTTACATATAAGATTTTTAAGTTGGGAGCAAATTATAGGGTAATGGGTTGTGAAAGTAACTACTTGCTAAATCAAATAAGCAAGAAAATGTAGTGTGTGTGTGTGTGTCGGTGGGTGTGTATGTGTGCAGGTGTGTGTGGTATATGCAAGTGTGTTCATGTGTGTGGGGTGTGGGGTATGGTAAGTGTAGTGTGTGTGTGGTGAGATTTCTGTGTATTACACACATGTGCACATAAAGAAATCTCTGGAAAGACACTTTAGTCAAACTAAATATCAGTCATCCCAATCAAGTGGAATTAAAGGGATTGACAGGATATTAGCCCTTTTTAAACACCTGTTCACTAACATTGTTTTATGAGTGACAAAAAACAGCATAGAGCATCTTTTGATTGAAAATAAAAATGTAAACTCATGTTTAGACCTATTAGAAAAACCAGGAGGTATGAAGCCGTTACCACCTCATGTGGCCAACAAGAGCAATGTGCATCCCTTGTTAACACTTTTGCTCTGGTGAGTGGGGGTGGGTGGGGTCAATAAGCTAGAAGGACCTGAGGAGCCTGTGAAGGAATCTGGACTCTGTGGGAGAGCCCCAGCTCCAGGGCCCCCCACAGAGCAGGCTATGCCATGAGCTGTCTCCTGTAGCTCTACCATAGGTGGAGCTGCTCCACTCAATAAACTTCACAAACAAAAGGAAGGCAATTTAACAACAAAGCAGAAGCAGCTTTGGCAAAAGTGCTTAGTAAACCTGATCTCATAGACATATGAGCAGAGGTAGCGTCTCGGGTCCTCTGACTCCCCGGTTTTCTGTACAGAACTGAGGGATAGGAACCACAGGAGTCTAAAGGGGGGCCGCCAGGCTCTTCCTACGTGGATGCTGCTGCTGATATACTTGCTCTGATCTGAACTCATATTTTGACCTCAGAAAATTTTATTTCATTTGGAAAATAGGGCCTGTAGGACTAGAAACCAAACAATAAAATCTCTGAGGTCTAAAAATACTGTTAGGAATGAACCATCAACTGCAAGTGTTGACATTTTGCTAGATCCTGCTGAGATAATGCAATTCTTTATTCTTGCGAAAGCACCTATGTTAGTAAAGCACAAAAATTCTGTGGGTGAAAAATTAAAATAATATTATTTTATAAGATGCTTATTCGGAAGCATGTACCTTATCTCTTCTAATTTGACAATACTGTTGATAGATCTTATTTTGAGGGATTTAGGGATGACAAGAATGAGATGGGAAATTTGCAACCCACTTTCTCCATCTAGATGGTACACAGCAAAGCTGGAATTCAAACTCAGAGCATCTGATATCCACAATGCAAATCTAGAATTTCTTGTACAAGATTGGAAATTGACCACCATACCACACTGCTTTTCTCTATAAGGTTTTAATAACTCCTTCAATGGTAGCAAAGTCTACCATTGTTACAGTTCTTAACCATAGAACTACTTAGAGCAAAGAAGCTGGCATCATTCCCCAAGCACCTCTTCTCCATGTCTTTGCACAAATTGTCCTGCTTTGAAGTAATCTATTATCCATCTCAACACTTGGCTCAACTCCACAAACTGAGATAAATGTATCTTCCATCTTCTTATGTTATAAAAGTTATCCTACCTTGACCTGTAATATTTTTTTTTATCTGATGAACCTCACTTGTTCACAAGGGTTTTGAAAACAGAATAATATGTTCCTTTGTATTTCCTAACACAGACCTAGATAGATGTTCAGAGGCTGTTTCATGAACGAATGAACCAATTAATGAAACACAAATGAATCAAAAGTCAGCACTCCCATGTCCCTTTGTGAACTCAGAATTACTCATGATGGGAAGATTTAAACAAATACAAACTACAAAATTCAGGAAATATTGTACCTCCAGAGTGGATTCAGAGTCCAGCTTTGAGACAACCCTCATGCAGTCAAGATAAGACATCAGCTTCAAGCATTTCAAGCAAAGATGCTTTGGGGAGCCTCCTATTGACCTGCCATGGCAGAGCTGTAGGAGATGCTGAGTGTGCCCCCAGTTGTGATTCTGTAGGCAGGATCCTGCCTCAGTCAGGTGAGGATGCAGCTGGAACTGTCACTGCCTGCAAAAGACACTCAGCTTGCCAAGACGGTAGCCTGACTGAAGAGCTGGGACCCATAAGTGCACCCGGGGAGCAAGTCATGGTTCTGCTATCCTTCCAGAGCTCAGCTGTAAAGGTAGCATGTGACAAGGAGTTTCCTTGGATTCAGAATGGACTCTTCGTGCCACTGTCTGGCATTCATAGATGTGCAAAAATCTTCATTGAGTGGATAAATGAATCAATGAATTAACAAAAAGAAATACAAATAAACTTTATCGGTACAAAATCTGCTCTTCCTAGGAACTTGCTTGTATATCTCCTTATCCATACAAAGCCTATGTATATTTTAGTTTCTGGTTCAAATCTACCGCCATTCACGATGGAACATTAGGCACATAATAGTCACCCACAAAGCTCTTTTTATTCATGTTGTAATGTATCTATGGATTGACATCTCAATCAGCCAATGGAAACTAATATTCTTCTGTTCTTTTGTTTCTACTACCTTATAACACATAGAGCCAAGGTGTGACTGACATCCTCTATAGTCTCTGCCTCTGAACTCAAGGGAAAATGAATTGGAGGGTTAGAGCAATGGTGATAGAAGAGGAAAGAAAGAGATGAGGCTCCAGTGGTAAAGAAAAACCATATTTTGTACAATCCAGCTTGTGCTAAAATTAAAATAGAAATGGCTTTCAGGATGGCATATGTAATTACAATTAATTAAATATTCTGTTACCCAAATTATTTAATTACCAAAGCTTCCCACAGTCTCTGAGTTGATTTAATCACAAATGCCATAAAAATTAAGGAAGTGGTGAATGGCTGTCTTCTTAGCACATTCTATGTTATAAATGGAACTTTCAGCCGGAAAAGGGAGGGAAGTGGGCAGAGAGAGGAAAAGTAAAGCCAATACCTCTTTATGCTTCAATCTGTTGGGCCTTAGCCTTGGAATAGGAGGTAGGGAGAGAGGAGAGGGAGACAGTTAGGGAAAGTCACCCACCCGAGCCCCAAGACAACGTGCCACGAACCAGAGTCGTTTGGAGGCTTGGAAAGAGAAAAGGATGTGTTGTCATGTGTCAAGCAAACCCAGCAGCACTAGTAACTAGCTGGCAGACATTTCTGACTTTATCTTTCTCCTTCATATGCCCAAAGTAACAATAATAGAAATAAAAACACTCATGAGGTCACTGTGCCAATGAAAGAGTCAATGTACATAAACCACTCGACAAAGGGAACGGCCATGGTTCTCGTATAGATTTTGAAAAGCACTTGCTGCTTAAATTGGGGCCAGAGAGGAAGTTGGGGAGGAGGGCAGAGCTGTAAGCTCCTGGCTCCCGTGTTTCGATTCCCTTGAATGATTGTCTCTCTGTGTAAGATGATGTGCATGCTGATGATAAGCTTGCTCCACTTGTCACCACTGGGCCTCCTTCCTCCATTCCAGCCAGCCAGCCACCCATCTCTTATCCAACTTCCCATCAGCCCTGCCCTCTGTCTCACCTGTGAGTCTCTCTGCCTTGTCTGCACGACCATCTGTTCCGCTGATGAGCCTTCATCTTCTTTTACATTTTGTTTTCTGAGCTAAAATGATAGCCCATTCATCTCAGGTATATGTTTTATCTCAATAGCCTAAGTGTGTGTGAAGAGCAGATTGTATCAGAAGGAAAGTAAGGTGTTCAGTGAAGTGAAAATGTGAGTGTTCGGTCTCGGTATTTTGGGGCAAGAGAAAAACCTCAAGGATTTGAAATTCTGGATCCAAACACATCTTTGTTGCTCCCTGCATCCACCGTTCTCAGAGATATGGAAACCAAGGTACACAAACAGAAAATGCTACTCAGCCATGATGCCCACCAGAAGTCAATCCCAAGTTCCTTTTTGGTGAATGCAGTTTTTGTGACAAACCATTGCTTTTCCATGTTTTTTTTCATTTTCATTATTCACAAATTAAAATCTTACATGGTGCTACGAATTACAAAAAATTCTCAGAAAGGGTTTGCCATGGCTAGTCTAGGTCACCCCAGTCTTCCTTTATCTCTGGCAGTAGATTCTCCCATGCTGATCACTTACCACTACCACTGTTCCCTACCCACCCCACTCCCACGCCTATGTGAGGGGTGGCAATACTGTGTGATTCCAGGAACAGGAGCCCTGCTTCCCTAGACTGTTAAGATGCACACACAGAGAACAAGAGGCATGCCGCGTACCCACATGTGGCCTGAAGTTTAAGACCCACAGGTTCATTCCCCTGCAAGAACCCCTTACTGGCATTTGATGGGTCTGACCTGAGCTTAGCACTGACTGAGACACTTCAATGAGACCGAAAGTTGTTTGACTCTTAGCACTGTCACCATGCCATCATCTTGAATATGTCCCTTGACCTGTACATGAACAAAAGGTCTCCCATCTCAAATTTCAAACTTTACCCCAGGCTGATGGGGTTTGAAAATTCTCCATATAGGATTTGTTCTGGTTTTAACATTTGCCTGTGAATAGCTGATTCCAATATTCAGCAAGAGTGAATTTTCTTATCATGACTCAACATCTACATTTGTAGAACACATTTTGTCAAGTACCTGGCAGGAGATATGGAGTAGCAAGGAGGTAATTCTTTTGCATTATACTGATTTGAAAATTTTTAATAAAAACTCCCCCCAAGTTCAGTTCCACTGATACAGACAGAATTGGTAGTATGTGTTTCAGACTGAATTAACTCTAGAGAGACTGAATTAATTACAGGAACCCTCAGAACCTCCCCACTGTCTGTGTCTATGTCCTTGAAATACTCACCCCTGGCTACAGAAAGCTGTCAGTCACATACTGGATCTTATTTATCTTGGGATAGGATAGTCCATAGAGACCAGCAGATTGCTGAGAAGAGGGCCAACATTATTCACATTTGGATTTCTGAATGTTTGTTTTAGAAATACAAAAAATCAATTTCAATCCAAGAGGATTTATGTTTCCCTACACAGAAATCAGGCAAGTTCAGTTTTTGAGAGCTATTTATTACATATTACTGCCTATATAGGTTACTCACAGGCTGCAAGTAGACCCAGCCCTCATGTCCTCTCTCTCTCTAGGTCCCCTGAACTGGACCTCTGTTCTTCTACTTGATGGATCATCCTTAGTTCAGTTCCTAGATCCAGCCAGAGAGATGAGAGGCAGCATCTAAACAGAAGGAAGACTTCCCTACAGCTCTGAGCATAGCAGAGTCACCTTTCTGGCTGAGATCTAGGTACCCACCTTCAGCTACTGCCCTCCTCTCTGTGCAGAATCAAGATATGGCATTCCCAGGATGTCCTCATGGGCATAAAAATGGTTAATAATAGCAGGTTATGCTTAGCTGTGTTCTAGGTGGTGTTCTAAGCACCTAACAATTACAAGAGCAGCTCTTCTACTGACTGCTGAGTCATAGGCCATCCCTGAAAGCTCCCTGTCACTTTCTCAGCCCCGGGTCCCAGAATGATGATACCTTTAATATGTTGAAGATTACCAGTTTCTTTTATTATTCCCAGAACACCTTCCAGGGTTAGAATTTTGAACTCTAATTCAAGGACCGGGCACCCATGGACAGAGTTACTGTCTTGGCCTGATTTCCAAAACTCCTCTGTGTGGAGTCTGCCTGCATCCCCGCCCTTGGGTCTGCTGACTCTACTATGTGACTCGGGGCTGATGTGGCCCTCTGTTTGCACACAGCTTCATCAATCCCCAAAAATTCACATTTGGTTGGGTCAGTCTCATGCTGGGAATGAGCTGGATGCCTCAGGCCAGAGTCTGGACAAATATGAGATGGAAGGATTGCCCAACAGTGAGTGCCTTGTGGAACTCCTATAGCTAATGTGCACTAGGTGTGATTTAAAACCAACTTGATTTATGCCAATAATGACAAGAATGAGAGTGTGGTTGTGCCATGGGTTTTTCAGATTCAATTCTGAAAATTTGCCAGAAGGTATAGTCTTAGTCCAAATGAATCAATGAAAGAAAGTAAGTACTAATAAAAGATGTCCAGGACATTCAGAACAGCACTCTGACCTTGCCTTCTATTTACTTCTGCTGCTCTTCAGTAGCCTGAGTTCTCAGCTCCCTGATAAACAGCATGCATGAATATGATTGCTGAGCAGACATTGCTATTACATGGTACGGCTGTTGACTTGCCATGGTTATACAGACTTCCAGGGATCCATAATCATGAAAGCAGAGATAACATGGATAATTAAAACCTAAAGAGAATTCAATATCATTTTAAAGCCATTTAGTTTCTCCCACACCAAATCCTTCTTCTTAACTCACAAATACATAGACCATCTTGAGCTGTACCTCTTCTGTCTACTCGTACCCAGCCTGTGGTGGAGGGAGATAGGACTGATTTTTTTAATTATTGAAAGGCAGAGAATAGCAAAAGAAAAAAATAGTAAAGCCTGGATAATCCACAGTCTGATTAATCATGCCTGTGTGACAATGAGTGAGAGGTAATACATTTATATTTTCATGATAGGTTCATCTTTAGGGGCCAGAATAAGCCAGGTATCAGCTAATCAGTGCCTGGATAATTAAGTGTTGGATGAACTTCTCTGTGACTCCAAGAAGAAATCTTCCACTGAGGGAGGAAATGTCAAGTCTAATGTTGTCTAGGCTCCTTTGCATTGTCTAAAGCTTGTCTCGGCTGTGACTTCAGATTAGATCGCTTTGCTCAACCTTCTTGTCTGTACATATGGCCTCATGATCACCATCAGACCCTGCTCTGCAGAGAAGGAGACACTGAATAAAATGAGAGCTATGAGAAGCATTCCCCTGAGGTTCCAGCCTCCTTCCCAGCCCCAGTGAACCTTGAAAGAGGCTCATGGACCTCCACCACTCCTCCATGACTTGTCAGCCTGCTTATCAGCCTCATTGCTCTTCTCTCTGGAGGCACATCTCATACAGGCTGGCCCCTTGTGAACCAGAGTGTGCAGACCTTAGTATCCCAAAGGCCCCAATGCTGAGATCTCCCCCAAGTAGGGAAGAGACAGTGGGGAAAAAACTGTTATGTGGAGTCCTGCTGGGAGAAATATTCTCACAAATCTATTGTTACTCAACTGAACAGCAGAATGAATGACAGAAGCTCTCTCAATCATGAGGAAGAAAAATGTACTTATCCTTGGGCAGAGACTCTCCACAATGGTTTCCAGAAAATCCCCACCCTCCTTCTTAGGGAAATATCTGGGCTCTCTCATTCTTATATTAAGACTCCAAAGCCCACAGACACCCACTTTGCTTCAAAACTCTTGTGCATATGACCTTAGCACAAAAAGAATCACCCAGAAAATTGTTGTCCCAGACCTTAGCACTCAGGCTAGAAAAGGAGGCAAAATGGTATTGAACTAGTTGGTACCAGATCACAGAGTCACACACTGGATTGCTGGGAAAAGTGAAAGGGCACCAAAGCCTTACAACTAAGATTAGAGTATCACAGAAGCTCCTATATTTTAGCATAAACCCTCTCTTGATTAATTGAATGACGTTATCAAACAACTAATGGTCAAGTTCATCTTCCAAAAATAAGATTACATTAAACTGGAATCCTTACTGGTTTGTGTCCAAAAAATTGCTTTTCCAAATAGGACAATCAATTTTCCTTTTTTTGTTCATCATTTAATTCCTGCTCCTTTTCAAATACAAAGCTTTATTAGGAAGAAAATATTTCATCTAATAAAACTTTGTGTTTGAAACTCTGTTTCTGTACCTATTTCTGGAAATCCCACCTACCTCCATAAATTTTAACTGCCCACTAATGAGATTGTGCTCCTGGTCTGTAACTATACAGTCACCGAATCCCAAAGGACTGGACTGCTGCTCTCTCTTCCCTGATGTCATGCTGGGGAAAGAGGCAGTTGCTGGCTGGCTAGTAAAGACTCATTTCATTAGCAGTTTGTGTCTGGAATGGGTCACTCTGCAACACTCTTATTTTACTGTATAGTTCATATACTGTGGTATCTATTTATTGATATATTTAATAAAAGAATTCAGTGTAGCTGATATGGAGATATACTACAGAGTAAAAGAAAATTTATGAAATTTAGAAAAATTGATCAAAAGAAAATGAACTTAATGCTAAAAATTCCTGTTTTGAGGTCATGCATAAAAATAGCAGCAGAAAAACCAGAAGTTTGAGTGCAAAACTTCCTAGCAAAACTCAAAATAAAGACAGAATCCATTTTACCGTTTGCATTGTTTATAAAACAGAAGGTATCATCCAAAAGTATCTAGTAACAATACTGAATAAACTCACGTACATGTCCACATAGTTAAAATACAGTGATATATAGATTAATAGGGTCAACAGCACCTTCCATCACTCACTATGGGAAGGGTACAATGGGGCAGAATTATTCAAGGGGAAAGAAGAATTTACCCCATGGTTAGAAGAGGGAGGATGCCCTACAGTAATCCTTATTATTTTTCATTTTTCAGATAAAGTTTAAAAATATTCTTCACATCTGACACTGGAATAAAAAACTACTTTTACTATTGTGCTTCTTTTCCTTGGGTTTACACTAGGTTCTTAAACTGTTGAGAGTCCTTTGTATTAAACAGAAGAGAAAAATGTGTCAGTAAATTATTGGGTAGGAAACACTTATAACACAGCTTAAAAGAATGGACTATCCAAGACATTAGAGCCCGAGGAAGAAAATAGAATTTTTATAACAAATTTACCACAGTTCATTTCAACAGCTGTTTACTGAGAACCTAATATGCTAGATACTGTTGCTTAAATCAGTATCAAGATTTTAAAAAAATAACAACCCTGTCCTTCCTATCAAGTCAAGGTCATAATCAGAGGACACAAAAAGCTAGATTCAAAAATGTCTAGCCAGAGCATTGTCGTTCTTAAGAAAATTCAGGCAGTAATGGGGTGGGGCCTCTAACCTAGTCAAGAGAGATGAGAAAGGCAACCCGGAGAGAGTAATCTCTGAATTGCATCTTGAATAACATTTCCATCTCCCCACTCCCAACCCACAAGAGACAGCCATGTGTACACTGCATGTGCATATGGTAAGGATATGTGGTGGAGAGGGGTGTTTTTGCAAACCTAAAGAACAGCTTACACAGAAGTAAAGAAGCAAGTAAATTATCTTATCACTAAAACTTGAAGATAGGATCCAGGAGTTGTAGGAGATTTATCTAGAGAGGTGCTGAGAAACGAAATGAAAGGAACTTGAACTTTTCTGTAAGCAACAAGAAAGCACTAAAGTGAATATGACCATATTTGCATTCCTGAAATAGGAAAAAGAAAATTGGTAAAAAAGAACTATTTTGAGAATTCCTAGAGGAAGCATTAACAGAACTTAACAATCTATTGGGTGAGAGATGAGGGAAAGGAACCCAAGATGTAACTTCCACTTCTGATGGGTTATGATGAAACAAGTGAACTCTGAAAGAGAAGCATGCGAATATTCCAGGCCTTTCATCTATATCTGGGCCACTTTTTAGATACATGTGAACCTCTTATACCCAATTCCATAGCCACTTTGAACATCCTCTGAGTTGTGATAGGGATCACCTCCCACTGCACAAGTCTCTTGTTAAAAGGTAGTGTATTGAGAAGCAGTGGTTAGAAGTAGGAATCAAGAGTTCTTGCCTCTCTTAAGCTACATTGAGCAATCATGATATTAGTCACGGTAAGTCAGCAAGTCTATCTGAGTTTTCTCATGTGTGCAGTGGATGTTTGACTATGCCTGCCTCTCTTCTAAAAAGTCAGCTTAAAGACCAGACATAGTAACTTTTAGACCATGCTTTTAAGATAAGTGTGCTCTGTCAAGGCAAGATACTGTTGTTATTACAGGAGAGGAAAACAAAACAAAGGAGGAAAAAAGAGAGGGATCTAGAGATACAAGGGCAGTTCTGCAGAGCCCAGGGAACTTTTTAATCATTTCCCTCCTTCTTTTCATTTTCTTTTCAGTAGGCAATGAAAAATACATAGAAATATGACCACAGAAGTGCTGCCAAATTCAATACTCATAATATCTATTCAATATTCAGCAATACACATGCAATATTGCAGATGGCTGTGGGATGTGATGGTCTCTTTCCAATAATTCCAAAGGGGAAAACAAAATGTTATAAGAAAACAGCCAGTCATTTGATGCATCCTGATTGTTTAAGTGATAGGAGAGTCAGCAATCATGTGCAAATTAAAACATAATTATGCACACAGACCACCCAGGATTAAGTAACATTTCACAGATGCATGCTAAATTACTAAACACACTTTGAAATGAATTGTGACCATCATTTGCTATCCTCCCAAGAGTATTACTAAAACACAGTCAAAATATAGTAATATGCATAGCCAAGTGAGTTAGTAGGCTAACTCATTACCTTAAGGGGTCAGTAGACAGTTTATGTAAACTTGAACCAACAGACGCATAGCTCGACAACATACCATTCCTCCCTCAGTAGTGCAGATTGTTTGGTTTTTAGATAGCTGGTCACAATTTATTGCAGATCTATTCAGTGCCACCTCATTTTAAAGATCAGCTACAAGAAAGTAAACATTTTTCTATCCTTGGTATGTGCTCAGCTACATCACTGCTGTGGGTAAAAAGGGTCAACAGCATGGTGGCACTGGACTTACTAGGCCAAGAATTGGAAAATGAAGAGAGACTAAGTTGTCTGAGGACTTACAGTATAAAGTCAACCAGTGGTTGATTCTTCACTGTCACATCTCTACGTCCCCCTGGCCCAGTTCCACGAAGTCAGGCAGCTCCAAGAAGATATGACTCTAACGCAAAGTCCTGGGGCCATTTTGTGAATTGTACCTTTAGATCTGTCTTCTTTTATATTCTACCCCCAGACAAAATCACTCTGCCTTTGCCCATCTTACAATGTACTAGGGTCATGATAAACACTCTGTGTATGTTTGTTAAATGCAAGAAATTTTTAAGTAGAGGGCCTGATTTGGTATTAAAATGTCCCTGAACCCAAGAATCATGGAATAAATCACATTTCTACTTTCTGTGTCAAAAACTGTGCATATTGATAGGGAGAGAAAATGAGTGAAACCAATCTCTTACTTTATATTTATGAATAAACTTTCATTCTTTGTATGATTTAAGCTTTTTTCCAGTGTCTTGGGAATGAGCCATTCGTCAAAGTTGAAGTGAACAAATTAGCAAGTATTTACTGGCTGCTAAGTAAGTACAAACTGTGTTACATACAATTGAAAGATCTTTAAAAATTATAATCCCATAGGAGGAGATAAAAAATAATTTGATAACAGTAATGAAGTGGCACATGTTTAAAACTTGTAACAAATTTTATGTTCCTCCTTGTTTCCAAAACTATTTTAAGATGTGATGAAAAACATATATACAGAAGATATTTTAAATGTAAAACAGGTCAACACTGAGAAATTGAAACAGAAAGGTAATTATGTTCTTCATTTAAGACTATGTGGTACTGCCAACAGCATGAAGGCAAATTTTCAGATTCCCAGTAGCCAAAGAAAACAAGGTTAGAAGTCTTTGTAATCACTACCGAGAAAATAGTCTACCTTGCCAAGAGACGCAGATATTTTCTGATATTAAATTCTGAGTGAAATTTATAATGTGAATCATCATATCAGGAACATTGAGCAACATAATGGACAATAGCTGCCACAACAGTTTTTAGAGAAAATGGGGAAATATTCTTCATTTGACTGATTCTCAAAATGGCCTTCCATAAAAGTCATAGCATGGAACCAACATGAGTCAGGGAAAATATTTCTGCAGGGAACAAAGTTAATATAGTTCAGGAATTCAGCTTTCTAGACAACTCAACAAGAGTCAGGGAGAGAGTTTAATAAACTTTGAGTAATAAATGATTGGCATCCACTTTAAATGTATCAGTTATTTCAACAATGTTTTTTGTCTAGAAACCAAAGAGCAGTTATTTTAGTACCAAATACTGATAAATACCAAGATGTTGAAAGAAGAGAGAGTCATGTGCTTTAGACTGAATATTTTAGATGGAGATCTTACAGGCATGACAAAGCTATTCTTTCAGTTATGAAAGTTAAGAAAGGTGATGGTTGTACTTGCCTGGACTGAGAGCAACAGACTGGGCCACATGACTCCTAATTCCAGGATGCCAAGGAAGAAGGTGGGTTTTGGGTTGCATATTAAAGGATGAATGTCGTTGCCCATTGAGCCAAAATAAAGATAATCTAATGAGGATAATTACATGATCAAAGATTTGCACCTCAGTTTTTGCTGGGAATTGTTTGGCAAGGTTCTGACCATGGATGGCTTGCCCTGAAGGAAGGCTTATCAAGAGAGTGATTCTAGCTGAAGCAGCCAGGTCTACATGTCCATGGGAGACACTTGTCCCAAGGAGAGCCTACATCTGCCTATATCATCCTTCTGATACCTTGTAAAAGATTGCTTAGTCCAGGGTTCTGAGAGCCCACTTCTTTTGCAAGTAGTAACTGTCTGCCATTGGAATTAATGAATGTGCTTTGTAACAAAGTATGTCATGTGTTGATAAACTGCTTAATAAAAATCATGGTAATCTCAGCATGGGAGAGATCTCTTCCCCAATTTAGAGGAAATGTACTGTACTTTCATCTCCTTTCTGTACTTTCATTTTTTAATGCCTGAGTCAGCTTATCTCTGGTGCTCAACTAAATATCCATTACAGTCTTCCCTAACTCCCTCATAACACAGGTCTCTCCTATCCTACCATCCTGTGACCATGTGAGGGAGTTCCATCAAGCTCAGATAGCTATCATATTGAAATATTACTCAGGACTTAGACAAGCTTTGCATGTGGATTTTACTGCATGGACTGGGTTACTTGTTATAAGAAAGAAACTACATTAATAGTGCTGCTCTTGTCTGTAGGTGAAATGCCAAGCTGGTATGGTTGCATCATCCACTAGGACACCAAACTCAGGGCTAGGTAGGTTCTTGCTGCACGTAACTATTTCAATGATCTATCATAGAGTGTCCAGCTCCACCACTGGAAATCCACTGTTCTTATCTTATGCAGATGCTGTTACAATAAGAAACCATAGAACCTTAATCTTCTACCACTTGTTGATAAAACCAGATGGGTCATAGATATGACCTGACACAGAGATCACAAGTTTATTATCTACACTTAATTTTGGATGGACTAAAGAATGGTTTAAATATGAAATTTTCACAAAAATTCAATTTTTGGGTTCTCAAAAAAAATTAGAATTTCTGGCAGCACCAGACTTGTTCTACTCATTCAACAATCAGCTCAAAAGACTAGTTCCTGTCTCCAGCCACAGCAGGTTTTCTCCATTCTGCCACAATCCCTATCACCTCCTATAGCATTCAGTTATGGGACTGCCATTTACATGACCTGTCTCATCTTATCCCTTAAGTTTTTGATCTTCATAATACAATGCACTCATGCTATGTTCCAAAGAGGGGAAGAGAATTGCTCAAAGTTGCACATCTGAAGTGACTGAGCCAGAGATGACCCAATCTTCCCAGGTTCCAATTGAAGACCTAAAGCCTTAGCAGGCAGAGAATGGAACAGGTACCAAGGAGGTCAGCCAAGGGAAGAAGAGTCAAAATGGTGCCACCCAGTTCACATAGTTTTGCCCAATGTTGGCTCTGTATGCAATTATATATTTAACAGCATCCTCCAGAAAAATCAATTTGTTTAAAATAGCAGCTGATTTTGCTCTGGGTGAAATGTTTGGCATATGTAATAAAGAGAGCATTGTGTTTTCTTGAAGGCTCATCCTAACCTGTGAACAATTAGAGTTGTTCGCTATAGATACACACAAAAAAATTGCTCAAGTGTATTTTCTGGAGGAGGGACAGAGTTAAAATTTAGGAATGTAAGGTGTTATTTAAATCTTTAGGAGCTTTGCTTTCAGTCACATAATGCCTTTCTCTGTTGTAATCTTTGAAAACACTCTCACCACTATTTCATGCCTTTAAAAAAGTTTGTGGTTCCAGCTCTCTTTTAAGAGAGAAAGAAGCAAAGTGAAGGGAGGAGGGGAAGTGGAATAAATGCTTCTGCCTAGATGAAAAAATGCAAGCAGAATATTTCCAAGCTGCTAAACACCAGAAGGAGATAACAGGCAGTGTGCAAAATGCCAATTGTGATGGTAACAGTAAGGAAAATAGTCTTCAAACAGTGTCCACCGTGCTTTGGAAAGCCTCAAGTTCTAGAACATGAGCTCCTCAGAGGCTCTGTTGTTCTTGACTGTGGGGCCTTCCTCATCTATGAGCTGTGTGATCCAAGGCTTGGGTCAGGAATGAAACCCCAAGGTAAACTCCCAAAGAAAGAGCCAAAGTCCCCCCAAAGAAAGTGTGTTTCCACGCTAATTTGTGTGGTTTCTGCTCAAATGCAGAATCCCTGGCTTTCTAACCTTTTCCAATTCTGTCCCTGGTAGACCCTCCTCACGAGTGTTTGCCAGGCAGATGGCATGAATAATCAGTTTTGGCTCACCTTGATCCTCCCCTTTCAGAATGTCCTCCCCTCATCTACCTCTGGGATATATTCCAGTCATGCTTCAAATTTTCTTCACCAGGAGACCCTCTCTGACCCCAGGGGCCCTCCATCCACCAGAATTAAATTTTACTTCTTTTCTGCTAGCTGTTGCTTGCAATTCTTTCCCAGCACTTTCTTCTGCCTGGTTTTATAGTTTTGGATTAGCAGTTCACATCTCTAACTAGACCATGAATTCCTGGAAACTGGGAACAATGCCTCACTATGTGTCCCCTCAAACCTTTAGAGTTTTGTCAATAATAAGAACTCAATAAAATGTTTAAAGAGAGCTCCACTTTTAAAAAGCTGAATTGCTTTGTGGAATGAAAAGGACCTGTGTGAGACCAGTCAGGTAAGATGTTAAGTCATCGGTGGAAACACAGCCTCCTAATCCATCTGAAGCATCACAGAAAGAGACCATCAGAGGCTTCGCCCCTGGAAGGTGGGCATCGCGGGACTTGGCCACCCAGAGGAAGAGGAAAAATTATGAGAAATGCAAGTTTGGAAAGCTTGGAATCTGTATGTCTCTGATGAGGGGATATCTTGCTGAAAAACTGGATTTCATGTTCATATCAATTATTTAAAAAGTAGTTAATAAAAGCTTAATCTGGATGTGGAGTTGGCTGCTTTATAACGATGTTGTGCCTACACAATGGTTGTGCTTGCATTATTGTTTGCAAGCAAGTAGGGTTTATATAGTTGACGTGGGCTGATGGGAAACTAGCAGTAGGGACAATTGAGCAACACCACCCCCTCCCCCCTCCTTTTCATTTACTAACCTTCCCCTACTTCAATACTGTTCTCCCTGACTAATTACTAACCCCTTACCACCTACCTCATTACCACTCATCCCATACTACTTATTCCTCCCCCATCTCACAATTAACCTGTTCCTCACTTCATCATTACTTCTCCCTAACCTCACTATACTAATCTTGCCCCTCCACTACTAACCCCTGCCTTACCTCATGATTAATGCCTGCTGCACCACATTTACAAGGACCAGGGCTGGAGAGCAGATCCAAGAGATGTTTGTTGGAAAGATCCTGACCCAGGCAGAGGGATCAGCATGTTCTCTGAGGGGTGAGGGTTACTTGGAGCTAGGGAAGGAATGAGTGGTCAATAGGGAGGTCAAACTGCAGGAAGAATATGGAGGCTTTTTGTCCTAAGCCAAATAAATAAATGAAATAACAAATAATTTGAAGTAGTAAAAGGCAGTCATTATTAGCCTTTTTTAAAAAAATTAACATAAATTTTGTGAGTAGCTATGTTTCAATAAAGTTGACAAAACTATGTAAAATGGATAATCCTTAAAATAAGTCAAATACTATACTCATTATAGATATTGAAAATATTACCGGAGAACTCCTTCCAAAGAGTCATTTGTACATGCACTGGTCAATCATACATTGAACATTCTGGTAAATGTTCAATCAGTAACCTTAATTTTGTGGAAATTGTTCCAGAAAATGGAAAAAGAAAGATGCCCAACTCATTAAATGAGGCCAGTGTTATTATGAGTCTAAAACTGGATAAGAACAGTACAAAAACAAAAATTATTGTTCATTTCACTGATGTACATAGAAATAAAAATTCTAGAAAAACATTACCAAGCTAAATACAACAGTGAATTATAACAATTAAAAGATTATAATCAAATAAGTATATTTTTATTTTAATATAGCCAGGAAAAATCATTAATAAAGGAGAAACCTATATATGCTTTCAAAATAACTTTCAAAAAACTAAGAATAGAACTTTCTCAACTTGATAAAGGGAATACATTTTAAAAACGAGCAAATCTCATACCTTCTTGGCTCATAGATTTTTAAAAAATATTTGTCACTTTGAGTTGGGAAAGCAATGTTTGAATGACTTGAGATACATACATAATGAAGTAAAAAATAAATCAAGAAATTTACGTACATCACAATTAAAGATGTCTATTCAATGGTGGCCACACAGACAAATGTAACAAATAAATTACCAAGCTGTTTCAAGGTATAAAACTTATAAGAAACAAATATCTATGCTATAAAATCATCTTATAAATTAACAGGAAAAGAAACCATACAGAAAAGTGGACAAAATTAAGTGTAGAAAATTCACAGCAGGGAAAACAACATAGTTAACAAATATCTGAAAATGGTCTAGTCACTATTAATTAGGGAAGAAATGCAAATGAAAACAATGATAATCCTTTATACACATCAAGCTGGCAAACACTGTCAAGGGTTGAAAGAAAGTGAGAAGATACAACTAACATACTCCTACTGCAAGCCTGTCACAATGACTGGGAAACCATTTTATGGAAATTATTTATGCACAAGTATGTGGTAGCTAAACCCAATCTTGGAGACACATGCTAGGAAAAAATCTCATACAAATGTACGAGCAGATTGGCCAGAGTTATATTTACGGCAGCCGGAAATTGGAGGCGACCTAGGTGTTCATCCCTATGAAACCTGCTGATGAAAATGCATCAGTGCCCAGCATGATGCTAGGCACAGCTAGAAGCAACATGTAGAAGCTCCGTCAACATGAGTAGCTCACATGGCAATAAATGGGGTGAAACAGTAAGAAAAGGGTACAAAATATATTGCTCAGTATCACTTACATCAATTATAACCAAACCACAAAATAATACTATATATATGCATATATATATATATATATATATATATATATATATATATATATATAAACAAATGAACAGAATTCTCAAATGTCCAAGGACACAAATCACACACATTCAAGTGGGTGTTTATGGGGATGGGAATGAACTGGGGAGGCAGATAATGAAGGAGAAGAATGAAAAGGAATAATAGAAGAAAGGGGCCTTGTAATGACAAATTATGACAGCTTGCCATGATTTAAGGGATGTAATTAATTCAACTTTCTGTTTACAAGAAAAAGACAAGTGTTAGAAACACTGGGCTATTATATAACATATACAGATATCTTGAAGGCAAAGAACTGGCACTGTATTGTTCAGTAGTCAGACTTGCTATTCACTTAATAGGCAAAGATTCTTTATGAGTAAGACAATAGCATTTCTTATTAAACTGATGTAATTAATTTGAATGTGTTTTTTTAATTTGGACTTAATCTATAAATGTATCCTTATTTTATGATTGTATAAGCTTTTCAAGCATTAAGAATATATCTTTACCTTTATGTTTACAAAAATTCAAGTCAAGTCCTATTCAAGAAAAAAATGATTTAATACTTGAGTCCTTGAGAATATTTTTCTCTTTAAGAGATAGTTTCCTCTTTTCTCAGATATGTTAAACAACTTGAAGGGTATAGATAGCTCTTCCTGTCCCGCAAGAGATTTGGGTGTTATCTTAGGCACATGGTTTGATGCCCCACATTTATAGATTGTCTTTTAGTTCATTCCCTGTTTTAGAACATTTCTGTGAATTTTCCCCAAATTCTTCTTGCTTGGTGCCATTCATAGCCCCAAGGTAACCCATTCTTCTGGTTTTAGTTTCAGAGTGTCTTAAATGTTTGGAAAAGCATCTACAAGTTGCTATTTTCCATGGATAAAGAATACATGATTGTAGGAAAGGCCTGGTCTTCAACTGCATTCTTTGACCCCCACAATGGGATGCCCCTCAGAATAGAAGCATTGCCAGTGAGCACCAGACAGTTCCTCCCAAGGGGTAGGTTGGCAACTATGAAGGATTATTTACAATTGGACTATTAAAATGAGTGTTATTAGTGCTGCTGCTCTCACTGCTGTTATCAAGGAGCCGGCTGTGACTTTATTGCAGTGAATTGCTCTCGCCATTCCCCAAGGAGTGACACGTGGGCATCACAGCAATGCCCTCACCTGGGAGGAGATGCAGCAGAGAGGTCAAGGAGAGGTCTGGCATTGAAAACACCTGGAGGAGACACCTCAAGGTCTATGGGGAGTCCATGTGGTATCTGTTCAGGACTGCCTTGTGTGGTTATGCAATCTGTGTTCAGGTCCCTGAGATCACGGGTGCTGGAATCCTGCCAGTGCTCTGTTCACTTAGCCGTGTGTCCTGTGCAAGATGGTGACCTCCAGAGAAAAAGCTACAATCACACTGAAGTGCCAAACCATGAATCCATCTGCTCAGAATGGGTACTTTGGGAAATCTGTCCTTGCAGAAAGAAGGAAGGAGGGTTAGTGTGTGTGTGTGTGTGCTGTGTGTGTGCATGTGTGCATGTGTTCCTAATTTGTCCCAAGTCTCCATCAGCTCACCAAGCTCTATGCTAGCCTGGTGACCTCTTTTGCATGGTGGGTGGGTAGGAGACCCTTCTCTCGCTAATGGTGACCATCGGCTGTCAGCTAAAAATATCTCTCAGTTCCTGCTGACTGGAGCTGGATCTGAAACAGTGACCTCTCACTGAAAATCTCCCAATTCCATTAACTCAGTCACCCACGGGTCCAGCCACTGGTGATAGTTCAGTTCAGAAATCAGAGCCATTGGTTGAAGTTGCTATACTTCTGAGGTGCTCTGGATTGACTTGGGGGATTGGCTTGGGGCTCACTCACTCCACTGCCTGTGCCCCCTTCTGTCCCAATTAGCCCAAGCTGGGGATAGGGTGTCACTGGAGAAGAGTCCACCCTATAGCCTGACAGCTGAGCAGAGCGCAACTGTCAGTCACGTCAGCCTTGCTCCATTGAATGGCAGAGAAAGGGAGAAGGGAACTCTGGTGTTTAGGGGCATTTGTGAGTGAGGGTATTTCTGTAACTTTTGTGCTCTCAAAATTGTATATGCATGCATTGACTGTACGTAGCGAAGTGTGGTTGTGTGTCCACAGCCTGCTCTGTGTATTTTGAGAGCAAGAGTGAGACAGAGAGAGAACATTTGTGGAAGGAGGTAAGAAGGAAGTAGATGCAAGAGGTAAAGAGGAGGAGGAAGGAAAGAAGACAAAGTGCCAATGAAAGGAATGGAGCAATCAAAGGCAGGAGAGGCAGACTTTTCAGGTGGTTACTTCCCAGAAACAGACTTGGAACACTCCTCAGATGTTTTGAGGTCCCGTTAAACTCCCAGGCTTATGAAGGGACGAGAGAAATAGAAGCATCAGCAAAGCAAAGTCTTTCATTCAGGATCTGGAGTGAGAACCAGGTCTCACATCTGGGTGCAGCATTCCAGGGAGCAGACAGGTTGCCTCCAGGCCCACCTCACCCTTGCCTTCTTCTTGATGTGCCTCCTTCATTACCCTCAGAAGAATCTTGTTAGGAGAAACCAGGAAGCCAGCTGAGAACCAGGGCTTGAACTTTGTCAGCCCTGCTCCCCAGTCTACCCACCCATTCCAAGGTCCCTGCCCTGCCTCTCACCAGTTATATTGAGGGTGAAGGGTACTGCTGTTTATGAAAGATAAAGGATAGCTCGTGGGGAAAGGATTCTCTTTCTCACAAAGACCCAGCAGTCACACAGATCACGGCTGCAAAATCCACACTTAACACCATCAGGTGAATGGTAACAACTTAATAACTTCAGGAGGGATGGGGGTGGAGGGAGGGGTATGAGAAGGGAATTACCTAAGTCCTTATAGCAGTCTTTTTTTTTTTTTTCCCTTCATCACTGCTCTTAATTTTTCTTTCACCAATTTTTTCCTGAATACATATTTTGGAGGTAAGTCTAAAGTCTCATAATCTTACTGGGAAAGAAAGCTGGAAAATTGGTGACTACTGGTCTAGAAGTAGTCTGTTCATGAGACCTAACTTCTCCCCCTGACACTGACACCAACACCCAGAGTCACTTGGAACCAGTGTCATCTCTCTGGGCTCAGTTTCACCATATTTAAAGGAGTCGATTCAACTCACAGGAAGGTTCCCATGAGATAGAAATCAGACCCATTGACCAGCTGGGACTGGAAAGCAGGAATGCAGGAAACAAAGCAATAACTCTACTCTTTAGGCGTGAGAGGCTCATCAGTGCCTGGGGCTCCCAGTCAGCACCATGAATTGGAACAGGGGGCCCAGTCCAGATGACTTCCATCACTCAGGCTTGGTGGGAAAGTCACCTTCCCAATGGCTTCAGAGAATTTTACCAGGGATTGACCTCGCCAATGTAACATGGCCTTAGACAAATCCCTTTTCTATATGCCTCTCTCTCCCTCAGTAAAATGCCCTGTCTGCTTCTCAGGTTTGGATCAGGAAGGATCGAATGTGGGTGGTTATAAAAAATCCTTTAAAAGGCACCGGTCTTTTACCAAGGCTGTTTCTGCTCATTCAGCATATATGGGAATATTGAATGATGCCCAGTCTTATCATAGACATGGGGGAGGGAGTTAGCAGTGGGGGAGAAAGAGTCCAGAGAAGTTAGCACTGGTGGGTCAGGGAACCACTGTATGAACCCAGGAGAGAAAGAAGGCTAAGAGAGTCTGAGGAAAGGGGAAAAGTAGGCCAACTATAAGACAGAGTGAAGAGAAGCTCACACCTTCTGCTGACTCAGTGGAGACTTTTAGATGAGGAGGTACCAAAGATAAGGCCATTAAGAAAGGAGAGGAGACTTGGGGGTGGTGGGAGGGTACCTGGGTGCAAGAGACACCACACTCCAGGAACAACCCTGAGGTCGAGCGGGCACACCATGCTGGCAGCAGCTGGCTAGAAGACCCCTGAGTCTAGCTGCATGTTGACACTTTTACCATGGCCTAGATGTGAGTGGTACTTCAAAACACAGTTGGTGTTCTTTCATTCTATCCTTTAGTTATATATTTATTTCTTTGGCATTTTCTGAGGCCCTGCTAGCAACCAGACTGTGGAGTAAGCAGTTGGTAGAGGAAAGGTGGTCTCAAAACATGACCCAGTAAGGTCACCCATGAAAAAGCATCTCAAGCCTTCCAGCCCCAGCTGACTTCGGGTGCGACAGAGATAGATGAGCCATCGCCACCATTTCCGTCTGAATTCCCGACCCTGGGACACATGAAACATGATCAAATAGTCCCTGTGCTGAGTTCCTACATTTTAGTGTGATAGATAAAGAAATGGACCTCAAGGCAAGGGCTGGGGGCACTGGAGGAGCCCTTTATCAGACACATGAAGGCAAACTTCACCTAGGGCATTTGGATTGGGCCCTAATATAAGAGAAGTTTTCAAGACCTTTCCTCATCCTCTGCACCGCACTGACAGCCCCACCGTGGGAGAGGCCCGCTTCTGTTTGACAGCTGAGTGGAATAAAGCAAATGTCTTCCCATAGCAAGGGATTTTGCTGCAAATCCTTAATCAATGAAGAAAAATTTAAAGAGATTAAGGGAGCTGCGGCGCTGCACACACGGCCCGTTCCCTCCCCCTTTCGGACCTTTCTTTCCCCCAACTTTAGTTTTCTATTTCCTCCCCCCTACATCTACCTAGTCTTTCTCCCTGTATCCCTCCATCCTGATCACCCTCCCTCCTTGCTCTGTTGCCCTTCCACAGACCTTCTCTCCAAGACTGCTCTCTGACCTCGAGGGGATGGATACACTTGCAGTTTCTAAGTGTTGAATCAGGCAAACTACTCTTTTGACAAGCCCAGTGGGAAACATTCCCCCAGTCTCTGAGCCCACCTCACTCTCAAGAGCAACTTAGTCTCCTGACACAGTCTCTCCACATTTTAACAGAAAGAGGTCAGGGTTGGAACATGGGGCTGAGAACCAGAAACTACAGGTGAACAAGCAAGGAAGATGGATTCAGGCTCATGGAAAATTCTGGTTACTGCCAGAGATCCAGATTTGAGCTAGACCAGTCAGTTAATTTGATATTTGATCACTTGTGTATCGTTCTTTGTACATATCAAAGCACTTTTACATATGTCCTCTTTCCCTATTGTGGGGTCTCCTCCTAATTGCTCTCACCCTCAGTCATAACCCAACCAGTCACAAGCCTCCAAGTACTGCCTCTTCCATAAAACCTGGCGAGCCCATTCTGACCTGCTCTTTCACTTCTCACAATTGTTTCTGGTAATGCTCTGTCAGAGATCTTTCTCCTACTATTTCTGCTTAAGGCTAGTCTTCCAACAAGGGCTCCTTAGAGGGCCCAGACCAAGCATGGTGCTTCTTCTATAACTGTGCAGGTTCTGACTTGGTGCTGAGCATTTAACAGGGGTCAAGAGGAAGTGACAATTGCATGATCCTAAGTCTCACACAAACCTGTTAGATAGGTAGTGGGGAACATTTTATCACTCAATGTTAAACTGAATGGGGTGGAGAATCCTGTCCCCTCGATTCAAGGAAGACATTTTATTCATTTATCAAGGAAGATATGAGCCTATAAGCCTTGATGCAGTTTGGATACGGGTGGGAGGGCAGAGGCAGTCAAAAGAGACATGTGGTAGGTTCCTCCATGGTCATACCTCAGGGGCTCACCTTTCTTGGCAGCTAGGAGTAGAGGTCATGGCCACACAGTGAATACTGATGACTCCGACAGAATGACTGAAATTTGAGCTTTGAATTCAGACAAAATTCTGTTCAAATCCAAATTAGATTAGTAATATCCTCAACCCTCACTTGTCTCATCGGTGAAGTGGGTTTAGTATCTACCTTACTGATTTGTTAGAAGGATTAATTGAGGTCACTTACATAAAATCACTAGGATGGTACAGTAATTCTCACAAACACCCCCCCATTCAAGATTTTCTTTTCTGAAGTCCCAGTTACAGTTAATTGTGATCTTAAAATACGTTTATATTACATACAATAAGATATTTTATATAGAAGACTATATGCAAGTTCAAGGGTAAAATGTCTTCCTTGAATCCAGAGGACAGATAATATAGATTCTGCACCTCCATTCAGCTCAGCATCACAGTGATAGAATACTCTGCCACTCACATAAATTTTATTACATGACATTATAATTATTCTACATTATTGTTATTGCTGTTCATCTCTTACCTGACTAATTAATAAATTAAGCATATAGATATATATATACCATTAAAAATATGAAGTATATATAGAATTTGGTACTATCTGTGATTTTAGGCACCCAGTATCCATTTTTTTATTTACGACTAATGGGAGACTACTGTACCCCACCATTGGTGAGTGCCCAAAAAATTACAAATATTCTTTGAAGTCACTAGGTTGTCATCGTTAAGAAGATCCTAGAATACGAGAGTCAGAGGTGTCCTTGGACTCCCACCAGCCACCTGGATGGGCTATATCTGGGCCTGGGATCTTCATTCAGTTCATTTTCCTTTTAGAGAATTGCAAATGGGATTCTGGTGCCCATGAGACCAATTCAGAACTAGCATTTGTTCTACAAAAGTATGGACAAGAAGAGAAATGCAGCTTTAGAAACTGTGTGGAGAGGCTTTTTGTAGTACATGGACAGGCAGAGGGTTACCCTGGAATGCTAACTTACTAACAATATAAGAATGCAAACTGTTCAAGTTAAGGATAAGGAAGGACTGGCTTGTCAGCAGCACATGCAGGAAAGATATCATCAACGTTAAGTTCACGACAAACCAGTGATGTGAAGGGATGGCAAAAAGTCAAACACATATCAAAAAAAATCAACCCAATGACAGAGTTTCTGGACAAAATGATACCATGTCCTGATGTGAAGAAGGGAGATGACAGGTCAACACTACTCTTACTGGATTGTGGTTCTTGAGCCTGGACCTTATTCTTTAAGCACCAGGAAAAACAGTTAAGCATATCCAGATAAGGATGCCCAGGATAGCAGAGGATTTGAATCTGTGACTGACAGTGACCAGGTAAAAGAATAAAACACCCAGAGTCTTCAGAACTGAAAACTGTTGGTCCCAGGGGATACTTAAAGCCATGTCCTTAGAGATTTCACTCCTCTCTGTGATCCCCAAGGTATTGGGGAGGGAGGGGATATCTACATAGAGACTCCTGTCTAGAATAAGGTGAGTTTACCAGTACTTAGAACTAATCAAGGACAAGCCTCTGGGAAGGTCGTGGGCTCAGCAGGTGGAGTGTGATGGACACTGGCCCTCACTGGAGGAGGCTGGGGATACATCACTCCTGCATTAGAAGGGGGTTGATTATGTGGCCTGAGAGGTCCCCCTAACCTTCAGTAGCTATTTTATTGAAGTCACATTTTTTTTTTGCTTTTCTTTTCCTGACCAGATGCAATCAGCCTGCCTTTGGACATATGCCTAGACCTGGATCTCCTCCATGCCTAGACCAGGCAGGATCAAGAGGAGGCATCCTGGTCCTCCATGCACACTGGGATTCCTGTCAAAAAGGGGCAGCACCTGTGAACAGTTGATCAAAGATGATGTGATGCATGTGAAAAATAGGCAGACAGCACTCTTCAGCTCTAAGAAAGATGAAATCCTGCCATTTGCAATAACATGAATGGACCCAAGGGCATTATGCTAAATGAAATAAGTCAGAGAACACTGTTTGATTTCATTCACACATGCAAGATAAGAAAACACAACAAACAGAATGAAAATTTACTCAGACTGTTAAATACAAAATAGTCTTTATCACAAAAGGGAATGTGGGGTGGACAAATTGGGTAAAAGGGGTCAACCTTATGAGGATGGATGGAAGCATAGTGTAATATATGCAGAGGCTGATTTATGACTCTATACCTGAAACCTGCCTGAAATGTTATAAAACGGAGTTAGTTCAATTTTTTTAAGGTAAAATTAATACCTATGAAGCAATTCATAAAAAGGAAAGAAAGAAGGAAGAAAGAATGGGAAGGGAGGGGAGGGCAGAAGAGGGGAGGGGAGAGGAGGGAAAAGAAGGAGAGGGCAGAGGAGGAAAGGGGTGTCCATCCCCTGGCTACTCGAAGTATGGCCATGGATCAGCACTAGAGGGAGCTTATGAGAAATGCGGGTTCTCAGACCCCACCAACAATTAGGAACCCAGAAATTATATTTCTGACACATCTGAAAAGTTCTAATTTAGTGCAATCTATACCTTCTGACTGTTTTCCTAGAAACATATTAAGGGTCCAAAGAAGGACAGGGCTGGAAACATCACTTCTGGTGCACTGCCTACCCTAGAAGTTTGTACCAGTGAAAGTAACATAAAAAGCATTTAACCACTCTGCTGGACCTCAGATGAATGATCGTTGATTTCCAGGTTAGTGTCCAAGAAGAGCGATCCGGTGTCACTATCAGTTTGTCCTGTCTGTTTCCAGCACCCCTGCAAGCAGGGATGTGTGGCATCCCCAGAGCAGGGAAGTGGAGTGGTGTTGGCTGCAGTTACTCTGAGACTCCTCCATGGGCACATAGGATGAAATCCATCCTAGCAGAGGCTCGACTACAGGAACTGAACGAAGGGTAGAAGTAAAATCTTAGGGGCAGTCACAGATGTTGCCACCTGGCATCTCCAAAAGAGCCAGGGAACCACTGCCCCCAGCTGTAATGAGTATAATAATCAAGTTTATTTTACACTTACTATGAGCAGCACTGTGCTAATATTACACTCGTCCTCTGTAATGATCACAACAGCTCTGTAAGAAAAACTGCCTCCCTTTCAAAAGTGACCAATTGAGCCAGAAAGAAGCAAGTGCTTTATGCAAGCTCACACAGATGGCAAGAGACAGGGTGGAGACTGGAATTCAGATCCTTTGACTCCAGAGCCCTCAGTCTTTTCCTCCTCGGCCAGTGTGCCCAGCCTTCGTGGTTCAGCAGATGTCTTTGCTCAGTCTCCAGTTGTGGGACGTCTACCACGGAGTGGTTCTCAGTGCTGCAGGAGACCCCTACAGGGGTCAGCCCTTCCCCAGAGCTTACCAACGGCTCTCACAGCCCTCAGCCTCAATCACAATCCAGCATCTCAGTTTCAACCTCAGTTTCCCCAATCTTCCCACAGGCAGCATAAGCGCAAACTAATTATCTCACCAGGGGCTGTAAGTGCTAAAGAGATAATGACAGCAAGCCACTTGAGTGATGAAATGCAGTAACCATAATAATTACTGCTTCAGCTGGAACTGTCTTCCCTGTAATCAAGAGTAGAAAAATTCCCTGGAAAAGTCTGTGGCCAAGCTCAGTGCCTTGGCACCCTGGTTAGTGGATGAAGGAACAAGCAAATGAAAACCCCAAAACTGGTCTACTCCCACTCAGACCCCAAAACTGGTCTATTCCCACTCCCGGTTGCCCTCCAAATGCACATCCCATCACCCCACGTAAAACAGGGTAGTTAAGTAATGTTCAACACTGCTGGAAGGCAGGGGAGACTTTGTGCCCCCTTTTCCATCCCTCTAGAAAGTACACTGCTCCCCAGTTCAGGAATGAAATGGTTAATCATTTTTCAGTAAAAATGTTAGTGCCTGGTTTTCAAGAAAAGACTTCAGTAGTGTGTTAAAGTTAACAACTACCTGCTGAGCCAGGGTTTCCAGAAAGGTGTAGCAGGTGGGGGTGGAGGGATGGCCACTAAGACCTCTGATGAGGAGACATGGAATTGAGCGTGGGGAGCAGGCTTTAGGTGGTGGAACAGAAAAGAAGCTGTGGGGCTGGTTTCTGAATGACTCTGATCAGAATCAGAGACTGGTGTTTCAGTAGAAAGTGACCCCTTCACTGGCCACCCTTCTCACATCTGAGCATATCCAGCCCAGGGTGGGGACTGGCTGGCAGCCAGATGCCAGCACCTTGTGGAGGGGACTCTAGGCCTGGATTCTCCTGTAGGGCATGTGTCTTCTGCCCACCCTGGGCCATAACTCCTGGCTCTTCTAGCCCTGCTATTTGCTCCATTGCCACCTCCTTTATCTGCTCCTCTCTCCTGGGCACCATCAATGAACAGCAAGAGGTCACTTGATGTAGCTGGAATATGGGAAAATGTCTGCACAGCACAGGATTGAGGACATGAACTTCATTTCATTGAATAGTTACCTCGGCCTTAGCAATATTTCCTATCTCCAGGGTACAGGCTGTTTACTTCATTAACCCCTGCAAACTGTCAAAGCCACGGGGGGCAGGGGGCAGAAATAGCATTAGGATCTAGCCCTCGGGTTCTCACACCCAGGAAAGGAATCCTGGTTTGAGGAATCCTGTGAGCCCATGGTGCTGCTGCCTTAGACAGGGAGGGGTAGAAGTGAGGGGAGATGGGGTAGAGGTGAGGGATGAAGGGCGGCATCTGAGCACCAGAGGAGAGGAAGTGCTGTGATTCTGAGTTGGCATTCTATGAACTCAGAGGGTTGGTGAGTGAATGTTTTCAGTCTTTTAACTCCTATTCTCTTGCTTTGCAGCTATTCTTCATTGAGTAACTACTACCTATTCAGTGCAGTGCTTCCCAGAGTAATGCAAAGTCACTGCGGCCTAATATGTGATTGCAAGGAGCAGGGGACCTGGAGTCACTCAGAAGGACATCTTCATCCCCTCTGAGCCAGGAAAATCTTCCTGAAAGAAGGGGAAATGAAGCTGAACTTTGAAGAACGAAAGTTCAGAAAGAGCAAGGTGTTTGGGGGAATGTGAGATGACTCCAGAGGTAGGGAGGACAAAGATGAGAGAGAGATGGGCTGGGTCTTAAGAGGCAAAAAGGGGTGCACACCATTAAAGGTTTGTATGCTAATGATTTTAATGCTATTAAATAGTCAGTAACTATCTGAGTATGGGCAAATATAGAATCAGATTTATAGCCCGGAAAAATCATCCAGAGAAAACATTCCACAGGAGTTGGATTAGAAGGCACATGAACTTAAAGTTATGCAAATAACTCAGAGAGCAAAGATGGCAGGTAACTGGCATGCAGGTTCTGACTTGAGCATGAGGGCAGGAGGACAAGTTGAAGACAGCATAAGCTGACTGGATATGTGGATAGGTGGTTGCAGGGGAGAATGACTTGTGCTTCTAGTTAGGTAAGGCTGAGTAAAGCCTTCATAATACAAGAAATAAGGCAAGAGACACAGATTTGGGGGAAAGATGGTGGATCACTTGGAGACATGTTGCGATTGTAACCTGAGGAGTCTGTGGTCACCCAGGTGGAGGTGCTCACTCCCATCCCATGCCCAGCTCTCAAGACCCACAAGAAACGGGAGCATTCAGGAGCCAACACCCATGAACCAGGCACACTTCCTGTCTTACAGAAAAACTGGCCATGTTGAAAAGACTGCTGATCTGAAAATGAGGCAGTGGGGGCCACCCTGACTCCTTGCATGGTTCCCTGAATAGATGGAGATGTTGTCCTCCACTCTGTAGTGTGGCAGTGAAGGGTACGAGGGTAAGGTGTTACAAGTTAAATTGGAATCTCAGATAAACAACATTTTGGGGTGTATTTTCATTTGCTAAATCTGGCAAACCTAGAAGGGGGTGAAATAGGACTGAACCCTACTTCCTGAACCTGAAAGTCCTAGAAATTTATTTGTGTTCCACTTGTGTTGGTAGCAGATGAGTGCTCAGGCAACCCCAGGCAGGTCTGCTAGTCTAGCCCTGCTTTCTTCTTACCCACAGACGCCTGCAAGTCGGGCCTGTGTGTCTGCCAAGGGATATTGATCTCATGCAGTGACCTAGCTCAGAGATGACTCCTGGAAGACTCTTGATAAATATTTGAATAAAGACACGAATGAATAGATTCAGACTTGATCCATATTGTGACGTCCGGCAAGAGACTTATCTCACCACTTTCATTTCCTCACTAGTCAAATGGAAATCTGAAACCCTTATTGCAGACCAATTGGGACCAAATGAAATTACTCCAGCAAAGTGTCAAGTGCTGTCTTTCAACAAAAACTCCTTACCTGCCTGGTCTCCACAAGCATCCAAGGTAGATGGGCAGAAGATCTCACTGCCATGACTTTCTTTTCAGCAGCCGCCCTGGTTTTGGTCCAGACCATTCAGGACCTGGTGCTGCAGTATGTAGAGATGTGCTGACTTCTATTATTTCTTTCTTTCTTTTTTTTTAAGCACCATAGTACCGCTAGATCCTAATGTTGTCATCCCCCCGGCAACTGTGACAGCTCACAGGGGTTAATGAAGAAAGCAGCCTGTGCCCTACATATTGCTCTTCTTCCTTATTAAGGATAATATCGTTGTCATTTAATGTCCATTACTGACAGCTTGGCAATCCCTCTCTGAAGGTAGTTTCTTTATGCCTTCTCTGGAAAGCAAGCTTGTATTTGGACCCAAACACTGGGAATTTAGCAAGGTAGATTCTACCCAGACCCCCTAAACCCCCGCATCCAATTCTTTTGTCTGGCAGCCCCAGGCAACCTTCTGAACCTCTCCCTTTGCCCAAGTATCTGAGCACCCAATTGTTCAAGGATTTTGAAGGAGAAAGCCCTAGACAACCTTCTGAACCTCTCCCTATGCCCAAGTATCTGAGCACCCAATTGTTCAAAGATTTTGAAGGAGAAAGCAGGCACATCCTGCAGGGCTTGGGTCTGGGTTTTTAATGGTCATCAGTTTCCATTCATATTCCCCTTTCAGCTCTGAAATGCCGCCTCCCGCCAGGCTAGTCTCTTCTCTTTGGTGCCAATCAGCACTCTTACTTTTGAATCCAAGTCTGCCTATTGCATGCATGTCCCTCAGCCTAGAAATAGCAGCCTACAGAGCACTGCCCCAGGTCCCCCATCTTCTGAGCTGAAACTCCTGTCCTCTATCCTTGTTAGCCAGGGGCCTTCACTTAAAGTACAGGATTATATGACTTCTTCACTGGGGGCTTGTAATTAAAAACTACCTTGATTTGCTACTTTGCATTTCCTTGAATGTCTGGTCTCCTCAATTGATTTGCAGGTTCTTGGAGGGAAAAGGAGAAGGTTCCTGTCCTTGAGCCTGAGTTGGCCCAGGATGAGGCCTGCAATGGATGTGGGGAACATGTGAAGGAGGAAGAGACCAAGGATACTCGCTTGCTCAGAGAATTAGCATGACTCCAAGTCTTGTGCAGAAGCAAACAGACAAGGGTCCTGCCTTTCAGCAACTGATAAGCTAGGACTGATGAGCTGATTTATACAGAGACTGTAGAAGCATTCTGAAGAATGAGGAGGCACAGCATCTATAACTACAGCTTTGCTTTTCATGGCAGCAAAAGGGTCAGCACATTTGGGGTTCTAGAAGAATAAAAGAGGGAGTCTAACATGTGAGCTTATTCATTCAGTCAGTCAACAAAAGTTTTCAAGAGCTCCTATAAGCCTCAGTGCCAAGTTGAATATTGAAGGATGGTTGGCCTCCAAGCCAAAGGAGTTAATTTCAGATGGTCTTGGAAGGTTGGATTTTAATATGTGCTGGTAAGAGAGGGTAGAATTAGAATAAATTGTGAGTGAGAGATGTTTGGGACATGCCAATTATAATATGAAATAATAATTATATAGTTATTGCTGGCTAACAGAGCCACAAATGAAGCATCCAGACAAGAAACAAGCATGTGGGGGGATCTGAAGTGACAAGCAGGTGACATGAGGCAGAATGAGTAGTACTGGGACCCCCCTATTCATTGTGGCCCTGAACTGACCTGAGTTCCATGTAGAATAGAACCCCCCCCTTTCACCACTCACACTAGGGCCCAGGCTGCAGAGTAGTAATGTTGTGAGGCTCTCTTTTCCATTCTGGGGTAGAGAAAGGGAGAGATGGTATGGTGGCAAGACCTGGGGGAGGGAAGAAGAGCATTCATTCAACACACCAGGAGCAGACACCAGTGTGTCCTTTTACAGAGAAGAGGGGGCTCACACATGGAAAGGGAGAAAAGTCCAAGGAAGCACAGGAAGAAAGACTGGGATCCAGGGGGTGAACTCACTTTCTCTTTTACCAACAATAGCTCCCCCAACTGAGCAATTCTCTTTAAAATAGAATAGCAGTGTTGAACTACAACTGGAGTCCTGGAAGCTAAATCTCAACCTTACCAAATCCCACACTTTATACTTGAGCCCCAAAACTTCCCATCAGGCTTACTTCATCAAATTTATCCTTCCCCATCCCAACACACCCAACTCCTATATGTGTGCTTGTGCCCTCTCTTTCCTCTGTCTCTTTCTCACACACACACACACACACACACACACACACACACACACCACTGGCCTTACCCCATTGCCCTATGGAGCAAGGAGAACACTTGATAATACAAATTACATGACCAACATCTTCCATGCCCTTTAGACAGTACGGACAAATTACAGTGGCTGTTCTAGGTCAGTCCATGTCCTCCTCGCTGGGACGGAATGTCCTAGCCGCAGGCCAGGGGCTCACTGAGCAGCTGCACCCCCAGCACCCTGTGCCTCTGGTCTCTGTGGATCTTGCTCCCTCATCCACCCTCCAGCAGAGAGAAAAGCACCAGAACCCCCGGCATCAATCTGCTGGGCTTCAGAACCTGTCCTGCTGTGATGGATTTTTAAATTGGATTGTGACAAGCATGTAGTGCCTAATAGAGCTCTTACCAACACAGTTAATTAAGAATGTGACTAATGTAATTCAGTGGATGCTCAGAAAGAGGGAAGGAAGGAAAAACTAAAGAGGGGAGTGGGGCTGAGGAGGTGGGAGTGATTAGAGTAAAAAAAGACTAGTGAGCTTGTTTTCCTTCCAGGATGGGGCATCTGAGGCACAGCATGGGGACATCAAATCTGATCTGCCAGGGAGAAGCAAAGCGTTGGCACACAGAGCAGACTGGTAGACAAGGGCCTCTCTTGCAACCTCTCTCCTCGTCCCCTTGTGCACATGGGTTGTCACCACCAGTTTCTTAAACCAGGCCTGAGCAAAGGGGGCTTTGTCGCACCCCTAAGCTATGTCAATACATGCTGAATGTCACAAGCCTCCTTACTGCAGCTGCCTTATAGAGAGTAGCACGGCTTGGCACTGCCAACAAAGCTGGGGTCCCTTCTCCCCCTAGACCCTCAATGTCACGCAGAGAGCAGTCTAAACACAAATACCACATTCTCTGTGACTTCCACACAACCATATCCTGTCTCCATGCTGCGTCCACATGCTCCCACATACACGCAGCTACCAATATCAGTCTACTCGGCAACAGTGCAGGCGCACGCACCTAAGACACAGATGGAATCACTCATGTAGATATGCACAGGCAGCTGTACATCCTCCAACTCTCAGGGGAAAGCAGAGCCCCCTGCAGGTATTGAGAGGAGCTGACTGTCCCTCCTTTCTGCACTAGAGGCCTGTCTCCTGCCTGCCCGTCCTGTGGCTAACTGTGCAAGGGCATCCCACTGTCCTCCTGAAGTCTGAGCACCCACTGCTCCATTGGAGGGGTGGTAACTGTTAGACAGGCTTTCACTCCAATAAGGACCCCCATGCATGGAGTAGAGAAGGTATCTGAGGGACACTGGGTGGGGGAGGGGACTCTGAGGTGAGCTGTGTCCACTCTGAAAAGTGTCCTGGAAGCAGGAAGCTGTCAAGTTGAACCTGTCTGTGGGTGGTAGTAAAGGGAAGGCTCTGTGTCAGGGTTAATTTTCAATGGAGGTGGTGTGGGGGGAATATTAATCCCCGATACACTCGTGGTGCCATAGTAACTGCTGGCGAAGGAGAACTATTTTCAGTTTCTCCCTGTTGTTGTAGCTCAGTGGCAGTGCTGTGCTGAGCTTTACAAATGTGATCCTTTCATATTCTGATTTTTAATGGCAGGTGATAAGATTAGGACAAGAAAGCTGTGATTTAGCTGTTCCCAGGTACTTGATATCTCACCAAGGGCTCCACTACCTCTTGTCTGCCTTAATCCCCAGAGCAAACCTGAGAGATGGGTGGGCTGCAAGCTGAGCTCATTTTTGTCTCAAAAGAGGCAAAACCAGCTTTTTGAACTTCAGCTCCTTAATTAGGGCAAAACACATCTCTCCCCCTTCCTCCTTAAACTCAGCCTGTGAAAGACACTGAAGGAGCTACTGGGGACTTTCATAACTAACCTGGTTAGCACCAGGCCACACAGACCATGCAGACCTGGGATTATGCCGGCCTGGGTATAAACAGGACAACTGGCAGGACCATGTTCTTTGCAAGTGCAACAAAATCCAGGTCTCCTGATAGGACTAGAAAGAGACTGGTAATGTAAATCACAGCTGGAAAGACCAGAGAAGGCATTGACAACACACTAAAAAGCTGAAAAGGCAGGAAAGCAGCTGAAAATTGAAAGGATGATCTCTCCATCTCTCCACTTCTAGCATGTATTATTCATCTTTTATATTTGTATAGGCACTTATGCTTGCAGGTGTGCTCTAAGGCTGTTAGATTCTAAAGTCAGAGAGAACCTTGACCTCTCTTGTGCATGGAGAATTGGAGCTCCAGATATGACTTGGTTCCCTGGAACTCCAAGAAGCATAGGCCCCTCACATTGTCCTTCACTCAACCTGGCGGCTCTGGGAAGAGAGGGCACTCTCTTTTTACAGGAAGGAAGGCTCTGTGGACTAGTGATCAGTTACTTGGGAGACCCCCCCCCCCCACAGGCACAAACCACAGAGACAGGATTGAGGTCAGGCCCGTGGTTCCAGGGGAGCACTCCTCACTTCCCACACCCGTGCTGTTGGCATTGGCAGAGAGGGGTGTGAAGAGCTGATCCGTGGGCAGGAATGTCATGGTTCTGAAATGTTCAGCTGCCCACAGTCATGTGGAACCGGAAGGCCCAGCCTGGAAGGATGCCAAGCACATTCAGCAAAGTTTCTTCAGGGTTTTCTCCCCCCCCCCCCCACTTGGCTCCTGGGGCCCTTGGTTTGCGCTCCCTCGAGTGCCCCTTAAGTTGCTGCCCAGACAGCAGGATCCCTCCCAAAGTGGCCCTTTTTGTTCTGGAAGCAGCACAGCAGGAGGGAGAACTCACCCCCTTGAGAGGAGGGATGGTCACAACCCATCTCTCCTCCCTTCTGACTCTAGGCCTCCCAGGTTAGACCTGTTCACTGGCCTTTCTGGAAGCAGAAAAATTTTAACCAATTGCCTGTCTGACAACTGTATCCTGAAAGAGAAGCTGCAGGGTGGTAAGGAGTCTGAGGCTCAGCAGAGGCTGACCCTGCCTCAGGCATGCCTCCGGCCAGGAGAACAGAGCCTGGATGTGCTTCAAAATTTCTACTACAGTGACCTTAGTGGAGTCATTGAACATTTTTGAACTTCATCTGTCTATTAACTGGAATTACAAATCTCTACACGCCTCACTAGATTCTGGTTGGGAGGAAATAATACATGGGAAAGAGATTTGAAAGCAGTAAAGGACTACCGAAATGAAAGGTATTTTTATTAAGCAGAATAAGGAAGATCAGGAGTGACAGAGAAAGAGGAGAGAGGAGCCAGGGGGGGCTGGGAGGAAGTGCCAGGGGGAATGAATATTTCCCCGTGGAGAAATGCATTAGGCATCTTCAAATGTTCATTCTTTCCTAGAGGATCATAAAGAGAAAGCTATTCCTAATGGGCCTCAATTATAAGACTTAAGAGTTTGCTTGTGGCATCTGTGATTGGTAGATATTATAGTGATTCTTTCAATTATTTTCCGACTCCAGCCTGGTACACAAAATCTCCTTTTTCTAACCCTCAGTCATTCTAGAAAGGGCAGTATTAAGGATGAGGGAGGTGGGACTGAGGAAGAATCAGAGATAGAGGCAGGTGAGCTGGACTAGGGTTGAATAATTCGATGTTACCCAAACTCAGATCCTGCTCTATGGCAGGGGGAAGGGAGTTGGGGCAATGTTTTAATCACACATGTTCGCCTGCCCCTCCCTGAGCCTCCTGAATAGAAATCTCTATGGTGGGCCCTGGCATCTGTGATTTCCCAGCATGCCCCTGGTGTTCCTGCGCATGGCCAGGCTTGAGAGGTCTGTGGATCGCACTCCCACCCCCTCCCTAGCCACAAGAGCTATCTGCAGGCTTGCTGTCCTCCTGCTGCCCCTCCACTCAAAGAGAGGCATCCCCATGTGGAGGACGGGGTACTGGGACCATCCTGCCTCCTGTCTGCATTCTTGTGCCCTGTATTGCTCTCCTGATGCAGACATATCCCAGAAGCAGCACCTAGAAGGGCCCAGCTTGCCGGGTGCAGCTGCAGGGTCTTAGGTAAAGGGGGCACCTACAGACAACATTAGGAAGTAAAGGCAGCACCACCAACGAAATTTGCCAGTCAGGCCTAAACTCAAAGGATGTGGCAGACATAGATAGGAGACCACAGTGGTATGGATTGAAGGGTTAGAGGGGGGTTATTGGGGGGCCACTCAGGTAAGATAATTCACACACCAGAAAACAAGGGTGGGAATGGCTGCTGTACTACCCCTATCTCTAGAAAAAGAATGGGTACCTCCCTTCTCCCTTATCTCTAGAAAATGACTGGGTACCTCCCTTCTTCCCCAGCTGTGTCTATGCTCCCAGAGACTTTCCTGATGGGGTGTGAGGCAAGGCATCGTTCTGCTGCCAGAACTGAATAAAACAGTTCCCACAAAGCAGCTTCTGACTTGCAGAGGGCTCCACAAAAGAGAATTTTTACAAGCGAATTCTGTATGTTTCTTTATGGTCAAGTTTACTCTAACAGTCAGGGTAAAATAAGGGAGGGATTTTCACCATCTTGTCTGGAATGGCCCCTGCCGACAGTGCTAATATCTGGGAGCAAAGCTGCAGCCCCCTCCCTGAAGCTTGCCGGGTATCAGACATCCTCCCAGGACAGGCTACCAGACCTGACAGTGAGGGCACTGGTGAGAGTCATGTTGTTTCCAGCAGCTGCAGGCCCTGCGGACCATGAGCCATATCTGCCAAATACCTGCTGAGGAGGGCTCAGTGCTAGATGAGCTAGAGAGGGGAGAGACAGCATGGTCCTTTCAACAGAAAAACTGTGGTTTGGCTGGGTCCACAGAGCCCTTTGACAAGCCCCTTCTCTCGTGAGATGGTATGCCCCGGCCTGAAACTGATGTCCCAGCTCACTGCTGGGACGTCTACACCAAGGCAGATGAAGGACAGAGGTCTGCCGAAGGGAATTCTGGGTGAAGGAGGGATTGGGGTGAGGCAGGAAGGATCCAAAGCTAGATTGGAGCAAAGGAATGTGAAGGAATTGCACTCATACTTTATGTAGAGGCCATAGTGAGGACCAGGAGACCGAGTGCCCTCTGCCATCTCCCTGGTGCCAGAAAGCAGCATGGGGACAGAGAGAACCCTGAAGAGGTTGGGGAGGTCAGGACTCTGCTTCTAGTTTCAGTTGTTTCTTGACTCTGGCTTCAGGTTTCATCTGCAGGGATCGTGTGCATATAAGTGACAGAAGGTCCATGGTTGCTGTCCTCTGAGACCCACAGGTCCTCCACCACCAGGCTTCTGTCTGCCAAGGACCCTGAGAGAAGACAGAGCTGCCCTGTGACTGAATGGCCTCCTTCGAAACACATCCGGCCTTGACAATGAGAGGAGGCCTGGCTGAGAACTTCGTAGGCCCCCAGCTGAACCCAGTCACCAGTCAGCCTCTCTGTCCGCATGAGGGAGGCCCCAGCCCCAGACTTTATAAATCAACCAAGAGAAGTCATTTTGTTCTAAGGAACCGGGATAACTCTGGAAATACAGAGCTGTTCTGTTTGTGTCTATGTGGTTCCTAGGTTCATTGTTAGTCTTTGGCGGGGAACAGGGTTTGGATTGAACGTGGTTCCGTCTACAGCTGAGAGTCTTAGTGAAGGCAGAGGGCGGGGGAGCAGAGACACAGACAGAGATGCTCTTGGTTGTGCCCCGATGTAATAACGGGGGCCACTAAATGAATAAGAGAGGGAGACAAAAGAGAAGCATGGCAGAGAGGGGGCAAGAGGATGGAGGACACAAGACGGGAAATGGGCCGAGAGAAAGAGATATTGACAGAGACATAGAGAAGAGATGCTGGCAGAATTACAGATGAAAAACCCATGCCAAGGTTAGAGAGAGAGGCAGGGGGATTATAGGACAAGAACACAACGGCAGACAGCCTGAGAAGTTCTGGGGCTGTGCAAGGCGCAAGGAGTGAGCGAGCAGAAGTGAGGGACAGTAGGTCACAGGGCTCACACAGGGGGAAAGAGAAGGTATACGTGGGCCTGGGACCTGGATGTAAAGACACAATCCCAGCCTCTGTCTGAAAACAAGAGTGCATCAGTGTCTTCCTAGTATCATGTGGGGACACGGCCTCGCAGTAGTGGGGTATGGCCTCCAGAGAAAGACTGGGTGTGCATGGCGCTGTGGTCAATTTCCGGAGGTGAGCCCTTCCGTAAGTTGGGAAACCCATTGACCGCCATTTCCTTTTGGTTCAAATGAGGATAATTATAGTATTACCTTATGAGCTGGTCACAAATGTTGATGAGTTTTCTAGAAGGTATTAAAGAAGACCTTTGGGGGGTTGCAGATACTAACAGATGAAAGGGGATAGGAAGGGTAGGAGGGTATAGGCAGAAGCAAAGGGGAAGGACAAAGACATCTTTTTTATTACAATTTGTTGTTTTGGAATGAACACAATTTTAATGGGAGCAACGGGCCTGTGGAGAGTGAATGCAGAAACCTGAGCCAAGAAAGGGGAGCACATTGCCAGGGAGTCAAGGGTGGAGGGTCACGGCATATGGGCTATTCTGCAAACTGCCCTTGCAGCAGAGGTAGCTTTAGAGGCCTGGTGCAGAGTGAGTCGTCAAACACCATCTGTGGGAGACCTGTTGATGCTCCATAAAACCCAGGAAGGGGGGGTTAGGTTAACTATGCCACCACCCACACAACATGCTCCTGCCTTCTGACAGCCAGCAGCAGGGCGCTTCCATCTGACAGGGATCTGAGACTTTAGAAATGATTTTCTGTCCCTGAGCATCCACCTGCACACCTGTGGGAAAAGTGCACCTGCTAAGCCAGGTGCAGGGAGGTCTTTGGACAGAATCAAAACACAAACTTTAACTCTCTCTGGAGAAAAGAGGGAAGAAAATGGAATTGCTTTTTGCAATCCCTCTCTCTCTCTCTCTCTCTCTCTCTCTCTCTCTCTCTCTCTCTCTCACACACACACACACACACACACACACACACACACACACACAGGCTTTCATGACATCAGGGTGACCAAGACAGGGAGCCAGGGATGAACACTTCTCTCCTTCCATGTTCCCTAAGACACCAACCTCGGTCTTCGTTGTCTTGGTGGATGCTGCTCCCTCAATGGCATTTGTCACCAGGAATGATTCCTGAAATCAGGACACACACCCCCACCCCTAACCCTAGCAGCCCAAGAATGGTTTTCATTCTGTATAAAAAGCAGGAACCAATATCTTAAAAGCCCGGTTCTTAACCAGGCTCTTGGTGCTGGAATTGAGCCTGGAGCAACAAACATAAGGACATGTGGAAAAAGTTAAAGCATATTAATTACTGCCAGTGCTCATTTGTGGTTATGAATATTATAATCATAGCTATCATTTACTGCAAGCCTCCCCAGAGCCCAGGTGTTTATACCCATAAGCTCCTAAATCCTCACAACATCCCTACAGAGTGAGGATTAGGATTGCTATGTTTGAGACAAAGACACAGGCTCAGAGAGGTGAGGAACATGCACCCAGAGTGTCTGCAGAAACTCCACTCTGCCCACATCTAAAGCACCTCAGGTTTCCTTAAGGAACCTGAATTTCCTCTCATCTCAGATTCTACTGAAATTCGATATCACTGAGCAGCAGCCATCCTCCCACCCCCCACCCAGGCCTTCTACCCTGTGGGTAGAATGGTGGGCTCAGTTGAATCAGTTTTTAATAATCAGAAGTCACCCCAGAACAATGCCAGGGAGGAAAGTCTTTTGGAAAGACATCCATCCAGAGAGGGCTGCTGGCCCTTCTCCCTCCTCTCCTCCCTTGTGGATGCTTGGACTTCTGAAGGGGAGCAACTGAGGGGTCTGGCAGGCAGCCACCTTGATGCAGGGGTGTAGGAACCTGGTGCCTTTTGTTCCTGGTTACTGACCCTGCCCCCACCCACCCCAGGAGTGATGGAACAATATAGCTTTTCTCATCTAACTGCCCAGAAGTTTAAGCCTTCATCAATCCAGGAGTCAATTCATGTCTAGCTAGAGACACTGTAAAACCACACAACAGGAGGAACACAATTTCTCTGTTTGCAATAAGACTCAAACCACTGTTTCTGGAAATGTGGCATAGGTTTGGAGGTAAGATGTTGGCATCAACTAGATGGGGGTCTGGCCTGTGACAGCTGTTTCTGCTTCTGCCTTTTCTGTTTCTCTGTTTGACTCCATGTGGTATTCAAAGGAGCCTCAAAGCAGTGCCTTAGTTCATTTGGTTGCTGGAACAGAACACCATAGACTGGGAGGCTTCTGAACAACAAAACTTATTTCTCAGGATGCTGTGGCTAGAAGTCCAAGATCAAGGTGCTGGCAGATTTGGTATCTGCAAAAGACTGGCTTCCTCATTGACACATGGCCATTTTCTTACTGTATCCTCACATGGTGGAAGGGGGTGGGAGCTTTCTGGGGTCTCTTTTATAAGGGTGTTAATCTGATTCATGAGGGCTCCATCTTCATACCTAATCACCTTTTTGGGAATTTCCAAGCCCTTCTCTCTTTATAATCTCTCTCTCTCTCTCTCATGCACATACATACATGCACACATACACATACACACACAAACACATGCATACACAGACACACAAGTATACATACATATCTTACTCCCTTAAGAGAGGAGGGAGCCCACCAGTGCGTAATAGAGAAAGATAATAAAATTTTGTCCCAGAAAAATCAGGTTAATGCCTAATTCCTTACAGGTAATAAGTGTCAATGTTACCAATACTGGTGGAATTTCGCCTGAATGTGAGCACAAATCAGAGCTGCTTTTACTAGAACAGATTTCCTCAGGAAGTGATTCTATTGTCACCACTCTTTTCTAGAAAAGACCCTCAAAGCACCTAAACTGGCCAAGGGTGAAGTGGTAGATGAGACTTCTGAACTGCCTTCTCTAATGCAAGGTGGGCTATGGGGTCTTGCCTTCTGGATATTCATGTAGAGATCTGGTTAGTCTCTATCCAGCACCCATCTCCCGCCTCAGCCCAAATACCTGCCAGGAGAGGGAAGTTCTGAGAGCAGAGAGGGTTGGAGGGGGCACTAAAAGGCAGAGTGAGGGAAGTGGTGTGAGAGTTAGCTGGTGTGGGTTTGAGGAAACCCCGGGAGATGGGCTTCCAACAGTGATTAATTTAGTGAGAGAAAATAGATTCTCACTGTCAGTCACCAGTCTGCAGATGCTGACAATGAAGTAGTCAGCTATGTGTCCAGGCAGCTCAGTTCTGTGAGAAGGCAATTTGTGAGCTTTTTGCTCAGGCACCAACAGGAAAGTGATTGTGGGTGTCAGTCCCCACGGTGGGAAAGGAACCACTCTGTTCCAGTTAACTCCTTCTAGAGACTGTCTCTGTCTCTATGGGATGCAGGGACTGACAGCATCCCTCAGTGAAGAACTAAAGGTGCTGAAGTTTGAGTGAAGAACTGTCATTGTCTGACCCTGTGTCTCCTGTGCTACTCTGACCACGGACACCCTCTTATTTATGGAGGAACCTAAGGACCCTGGTGCCTGGTCAACCCTGTCTGGTTGGCTCTGTTTATCAGACTGATTCAGTCACTGTGGAGGAGGCTGAATGTTAGCACCCAGCTCCTTCTAGCACAAGTAGAATGATATCTCATCAAATATGAAACCACTCCTTTCTTCCTTCCTTCGTTTCTTCCTTCGTTCCTTCCTTTGTTCCTTCCTTCCTTCCTCCCTTCATTCATTGAAATGTGTCAGATTTCTTTCTCAGGTATTACGGTTACAAAGATGTAGATTAAACAGGCTCACATTTTATTCTCCCAGAACTTACAGTGAAGAAGTAAGATGTAGTGAGAAAAGCTGAAAATTAATTAAATGCTGAATGTATTCTACTTATCCATAATACGTGCATGATTCTGAATATTCAAAGGAAACCAATAAGAATGGTAAAACCTAGAACAGGATGAGTTTCCATCTCATCTAGCTCATCACACGTGACAGGGGACTGTCATGAGACCTGCGTAAGGACCACAGACCTGAGCCAAGGGAGGAACTAGACCCCTACTCTCTTTAAATCACTTTTCCTGCACACTGCATACCCCACCCAGGGGACAGATTTGCATGAAGTATATTCAACATGTCCTCATTTCCTTTTCTTGCTGCTCTACCATAACTGATTTTCAATTTACTTAAAGTTTGCTTTTCCCTAGACAGTCATGGGAAGGATTGGCATCATCACCAGTCATCTTATCATTAATTACAAAACCGATAACAGACCTGTGACCTTTCTCTGCCACGATTTGCTTCTCTGGCTAACAGTTAACTCATCTATTTGAACAATAAAATACTTAATTGACACTGATGCATAGGTCACATGGAAGGGCCACCTCTGCAGCCATCCCGCCACCTTAATTCTATCAGTTAACTGAGCACATATTTAATTTTATGGGTTTCTTTTGGATCCAAAATTTTCATCCCATCCATGTCCTTGAATCTTGGCTAATGTTCCCTCACATAGGCATTCTTGGGTATGAAGAGACTAGGATAAGAAAGTGTGGCTGGCTTGGTTCAATGTGTGACCTCTGAAGGAAAAAAAAAAAATCACTCACCATCCCTACCCTAGGCCAGAGTCATCCTCATATAAGTGTGTCCAAGGGATATGGCTCCTCCTACACCAGCCATCCTTTCTCTCCCAGGCTCCTAGTCATTTCTGAAGCCTTCCCACTCTGCAGAACCCCATAATTATTTCATCAGGAAATAGCTATCATGTGTCTTTTATTCCTTTTTACTCAAACAAACCAAGTGTTTTTTTTGTACTAACTGTCATTTCTTTATTCCCCTTAGCACTGTGATTCATGTGTTGCTCAGAGATTTCATATGAACCTGTAGAAATGAGAGGTGGGCTTTCAAAACAGTCACCGTCTAGCAGTAGGATTATCAGGGACGTGATTCCTTTACAATAAACTTTTCACCAAAAGATTGTGACTAGTTCTGAATTTTGACTGCAGCAATCGCCTCTCCCCCATGCCACAAGAGTGCACATGTGTGCATGCACACACACACACACACACACACACAAACACACGTGAATATGAACACACAGTGCTCTTCTACAGGCAGGCAAATCTCAGAAGTTGACTTTTCTGTCTATCTGAGTTCTCATGGAATCCTATCAGGAATTATTTTCATGGGAAACTCTTGTTTTCCCAATACACACCTGGGAAAATTTAAAACATAAAACAAATATGGTTATTTGACCCTGTGGGTCATTAAGAAGTGTCATAGAGAATATGACCAACACTTTACCAGTGATTAATTTAAAAGACTACTTACAGACACAGAGTACCTAACCAGTCTTGGTTTGGAAAGCAGAACTCTCAATCCTTTTCCAGAGTGGGTGGAGAGATGGGCAGTTTTGGATCTACTTGCCTCATTCCTCTTGCTCCCCCTTCTCTCCTTTTCTTATGTCCTTATAGCCTTTTTTGTGTCCCCCCAGGTCCATTTGGAGGAATCTTTAGTCCTTCAGAAGCCCTCTGCCCACTCTTGTCCTCCACCACCCTGCCTTCAATCTTTATCCCTCATTGTTGCCTTGTTACAAATAATTATTTTTCCAAAAGCTCAGTCTACATTAGCCCTGTCAATTCTTTACACCCACAGAATGGAGCCTGCTAGAATAGAAAGAACATAACACTCAAAATAAAGCAGCATGTTCCTTCCCTTCCCCTCTTTTATTTTCCTTTCTCCCCAGCAATCTCTAGCTTACTCCTTCCCCATTCTGAACTTTTCTAAACTGGGTAGTTACCCCCCATTCCACAAAATGCACAACAGATATGATTTTTTCATTCCCTGGCAATCTCCATGTCTCTTCTTTTCTTTCCAGAAGACAATAGTGGGGACAGAATTCATGAGCAAGTCCCTGGCTCCCCAACACCAAGAAAATGGAAGCCACAGACAACGGGAGGCAGATGCTCCTGTCAGGATCCCAGGCTTCAAGCGAGACACAGCCCATATGGCTGGAGCTGAAGACACCCTGGTCCTCCCCATCTTCTGCTGTCAGTCCCCCCACACACACATCCCCTCCCCCAGAACATGCTCCAATCTTCCAACAAGTCAAGCGTGAATATACCAGGCATCTCAAACACCAGGGATTTGGGGAAAGTGTTAAGAAGGAATGTAAACAATACATACTAATTGCTGCCGTGACATAAGTTATAAATTAAATTAGAGAGGCCAGAGTACTACGATTCCCCTAGTCACACACTGCAGCAAGCAGGATGGTCAAACAACCTTCCAGGTGGAGGAGCTTCGTGTCTCATGAACACCTCTTGATACTTCAGTAACTAGGCCCCTGAGAGCTTTATCAGATGAGCCCTAGTTCTACTGAGTGTCAGGGTTCCAGCCTTCCGGGATGATGCAGGAGGTACCCTCCCTCCCTCCATCCTGGGGTGACTGTAACAAACAAGCACATTGGCAGATCCTGTGCTTCCAAGGAGCACTTCCCAGCCAGCCCTGCCTGGAGAAGTGAACTGGTGGAAAACAGGTGCGTTTCCAGATCACTACCTTGGCACTTCTGGAGTGTCTGTTCTCTTTTGTGTCCCTCTCCAGGGAACTCTCTGGGCCAGGAGCAACGCAGATGGTAAATGAGCCCTGGCTGAGTAGATGAATGAAAAATCGAGGAAAAACATGGGTGGATCCAGCTCCAAGTGCCTTTGTTTTCTGCAGACCCAAGTTTTGTTGTTTTTGGTTTTTGTTTTTTCACCAAGAGTGATGGGACCCATTGGAGAGAGGTAGTGGCAAGGCTGTTGGGTGAGCTGGGACGTCTGGTCTTTGCTACAGGTGGTACCCAAACTGGCTGGTTTGAACAGACAGTGGAGCAGCAAGTGGGGGTGTGTGGTTGCTGTTTAGTGAAGTCAGAGAGCCTGAGATTCCTGTTATTTTGTCCTACTAACGCCCACCCACTGCCAGGTCTCTGAGTTCTCATGGAATCCTATCAGGAATTATTTTCATGGGAAACTCCTGTTTTCCCAACACACACCTGGGAAAATTTAAAACATAAGACAAATATGGTTATTTGACCCTGTGGGTCATTAAGAAATGTCATAGAGAATATGACCAACACTTTACCAGTGATTAATTTAAAAGACTACTTACAGACACAGAGTCTTCCCCAGCTCTCAGAGAGAGAATTGTGCCCAGGATACCAGGTCAAGGTTGCGCCTTCTGTGATGGGGTCGGAAGTGGTGCTGTCAAAATCTACACATTCGCTCAAAAAACAACAAAGGAGCCCTGTGTGCCTGGCACTGTACTTGGCTCTTCAGATCCAAAGATGAAGGGAACACAGTCACTGACCTCAAGGGGCTTGCGGTCTAGTAAGGACATGTCAGAAAACCAGTCATTCCAGTTCTGTGCCACCAGCGGCTCTCTCTGCCTTGAGGGTACCACATCAAGATCCTTGCCACTGATGGTGAAGCCCAGAGAGGACCAGAGACCGGAGTGCGGCCACAGCTCCCCGGGGACCTACTCTTGGCTCCCATCTAAGACCCTGGATCTCCACCAGACGATGAAGCAGCTTGGCCACCCAGACTGCTCCAGCATAGCACCCTTACCCCGACTCTATTGAAAACACATCACAAAGACCTCCTGTTTCCACAAGAATGCCAGGTAGCATGCCCAAATATCTGTGCCCACCTGAATGTTTTCTCTATTGTTTCCGTCACTATAAATCCAAGGTGCCAAATACCTCTTAGACTGGAGACCTGCAGGCTGCCAGGGAGGGAAGCTACATTGGAACAGTGCCATTTGTATGTTTTCATTAAAACTGGCTATGGCTTTCCAGGCTGCCAGCTCCCCTGAATGTGTGTCTTCCTGGGGTGATAGAGAATCGATTGGCTTGATGCAACTTCTGGGTCCTTGTTACAGCCCTGGCTTGGGGCCCGTGGAGGCCCTCAGACAAACATCAATAACCTTGCCTCTCATTGCCTTTATTAGCCTCGATCTGGTCCCATTAGAATGCACCAATATTTATGTACATTTAACGACACTGCCAAGAGCAGCCTTACAACAGGACATCCAGGCAGAGGGAGGGAGGGAAGGCTGCAGGAGGTGCTTTCTCTGCCTCACTCTGCCTTTACCCCATCTAGGGGCAGAAGGTTTCTTCTCTGTTACTGAAACCTCAGCTTCCATTGCTACCCAGATGTTCAATGTTAGTATTACCAGGTAATTTTGTTGGGGATTCATTGTAGTCAAGACACACTGCTTTACATGGTGTCTCAAAATTCAGCAAGATGGCTGGTATTGCTATTTAGCAGGAATGAATCAAGAATCAGGGTAGTTAAGAGGGAATTCTAGGTCACACCTTTGTAACCATTGTTCCATGCAAGATAACAAGATTACACAGAAAGAAGAACCATGGTCTCAGCTTATGTTTGGACTCAAACACAAAGGAATTTTACTCAATCCTATTGCCTTGGGTTTTAAATGCTTTTAAGAAATATAATATTTATTAGTACCTGCACAGTGCCAGGTACAGTTCCAGGCTAAGGAAACAGAAGTGACTAAGAAAAGCAAAGTCTCTGCTCCAGCTTCCGGACACCTTAAGACAATAAACAAATGCATCACAAGAAAAGATACCTGGTGATAAATGTGTTCAGAGAGTTAAAACTGGCTCATGTGAAAGTAACTATTTTTGTGGAGTCACTGGGTAGTAGGCTAGAGGAGATAACATTCACAGAGACAAGCATTGCAAGCAGGAACCTGCCTGTGACCCTCAGGGCACTTAGCTAGTATGCCCTGGGGAAGTGAGCTATGGGGATTTAAGACAGGGCAAAAAGACCCTTGCAGTTGAAGGAAAATGGGAGAAGGGGAGAAAGAAGGAAGAGGGGAAGAGAGGAGACCAGGTGGGAACTTCTCAGTTTCTGTGTGAGAGGAAGCCCTTTGTATTTAATTTTGAATGTGGTAATAGGTTGCCAGACTTGGTCTATCCTAATTATTTAAAGTTCCCTCCTCCTTTGTGTGAAGACAGTGGTGTTAGAGGGGATAAGAGAAACCAGTGGAATCAACTAAGTTGATGCTCTGATAATGGTTTAGGGAGGGATGGAGTCTCTGAAGTCTGAGAAAAGTGAACAGAGGCTGGATTTGTTTGGGAAGTGAATACATTCGACTTATGGTGGATACTGAGTATAAGGGAGAGAAGATTCCATAAAGTCTTAACTTTCTTTAAGTTCTTTAACTTATATGGAGTTCTTTAACAGGAACTCTTAACTCCCTGTCCTGGCCATTTTAACCTTTGGTTATTAATTAAACCTCCATATAGTAAGTAGTTGGGTGTTACCATGGAGAGTATAACTATTGAGTGGAAGGGGTTCAGTGTTGTCCCTGCACAATTTATTATTCAGAGGGAGAAAAAAGAGGCTGAGAAAGTCAGTAGATGCCAAAGAAAGCCCAGAGAATGTGATATTCAGGAGGCAAGGGCATTAAAATATTTCAAAATAATGATGATAGCAGGAGGAGGAAGAGGAGGAAAAGGAGAAAGAGGAGAAGGGGGAAAGGAAGAGGGGGAGGAAAAGGAGAGGTAGAGGGAAGTTGAAGGGAGAGGAGGAAGAGAAAGAGTTGCATAAAGGAAATAATGTTCTCCCCATTTTACAGAGGAGACAACTTGGGGTACAGAAAAATTATTTTAAAGTATAATTGCTGGTCTTTCCACCCCTTGCCTTCACTGAATATGTGATGCCCAGTTCTGTCTTCGAGACCCTGTAAATCTGAGCTTCAAACAGTTCCTGGCTGAGTTCTCTGCAGGTCCTGTCCCTTTTCAGACTCAAACTTGGTTTATTAATCTCTCTGTCGGTTTCAATGCTTAGATCAGGGGGAACCTGCAAACTTAACTGACAGACAAACACGCAGCAGCTGTGGAGAAAATCAGGTTTCCTATTTTGCTCTGTTGTCCAGGTGAGACCTTTTTCTCCAGGCTTATCTGTTCTGAACATATCATGTGGTGTCTGGGTCTTCCCTGGTCACCCCAAGCTGCTCCCAATCATTCCTGAAACCTCATGCAACACTCCCCTTCTCCAAGGAGGCTTCACTGGGACCACCCTTTGTATTCATTTCCATAGTCCCTCAGAAATTATTTCACGTATAATTAATTTTCATTCTTAATTAGGCTCCACTGGGCACTTCACACTGGCACAGTAGTCCAGTTCCCCATGACATACTCTACAATAAAAATGGTATTACTAGAGGTGGAACTTACAACAAAGGGGGAGGAATGTATCCCTAGGTATAACAAAAGGAGATAGAAAAGAAAACAATGTTCCTAGAGGCTAGTTAACCTAGGGGCAAGAATGCACCAGAGCAGGGAGCACGAGGAGAACCCAGAGGAAAGGGGCAGAAGACAAGTGCTGGGCAGAGTGAATCCTGTCCTGGAAAAGACCTGGATCTCAGTCACAGGTAAAACTTGGAACATGATCTTGACGTGGCCCTGGTCATGTCTGCAGGGAGGAACAGGGCCAGCTGGAAAGTGAGCTGATTGTGGCATTCCTTCTGACCTGGCTCGTGTCACCTCTGTCTGAAATGTACCTAACAGATCTGCACATGAAGCCTACCCTAGCAGTGCTCCCTATGATGTAAGAGTGCTCCAGTTTTCTCATCAGCAGAGCGTGTGATGTGCATAGTTGTAGAATAATGCTTTTAATTTTATAGCAATAAACAAGTGAGCTCATTTCCAAGAACACAATTGAGAGGACAGTGAGGAAGGTCAGTCACACTGAGGGCTGAGCAGGTATATGCTGCATGGAAGTAACCTTAGAAGATACTGCCCTGAATGGAGTCATCCATGGGAAAGAGGAATAGAAGACCTAGAGAAAAGGGCAGTGGGGACACAGGGTGAAGTGTTGTGACTTTCACAAGTTCCAGAATACACCAATGTATAGCCACAAATAGGATAAGAAGATAATTCTCATTCCACATGACTCTGTGCAGAAGGGAGGTCCTGTAGAATACTGCCACATGCAGGGAGCCCTCTTCCAGTCTTGCTTCACAAAATTCTGAAAATTTCTCATGTAGTCATCATCAAACATTTATTGAAGATCTATTATTACACACCAGGACCATTCTAGGTGTTGGAAATATATCACTAAGAAAAACAGACACAGGCCCATACGCAAGTGAGGGGACTCAGACAATAAGCTACAAACATGATAAATGGTAAATTATGTGAGATGTTAGAGGTAAGGAAAGCCAAGTCCTTTAAAGAAACCTTTCCTCCAGCATGCTATCTGGAATACTGCATTGTCATGTACATGAAACTGTGTGCTTGCAAGAACTCTAAGTGAAACTGGGTAGCATACACAAGGCACCCTAAAACTAAACAAGAATCAAGTACAAATGCAAGTACAAAGGGCTATAGCTGAATCAAGAGACAGTATCCGTATAGATCATTGTGGGTTCTTCCACCTGTGTGCCCAATTGCAAGAGACCTTACGTTTCAATAACCATGAGGTTCATTTCACAAGGAAAACAAAGAGTTTGCTGTAGCCACAGGGGTCAGTTACCTCACCCAGTCACTGTTTACCATTAAAGCAGAGTGCTGATAACCTGTCACCACCAGTGCTGAGGACAAGGACAGTGCTGTTGTGGTACCAGGAGTGCACCACCAATAAACAGCTAGAGACACTAAGATTAGGGCCTTCAGTATTCCTATGAGGTAATGTCAAAGACAAGACCAGAGGTCTAGCCTCTAGAAAAGTCTTGACTTCTCCTCCTTGGTGATCAGTCTGCTGTTGGATGCAACTTTCTTATCCAGCAGCCAGGAATGGAGGCCTTCTCTTCTGCCTCGGGTGTAAAACAGTTCTCGCATGCAAGTTTTCTGAGGTTCCCTTGCCATTTCTTCTCTGGGTTCTAGCATTCTTTCTGAGGTCCCTTATCTGGTTTCTCACATTCTTTCTCTGGGTCCTTTTTACATGCCAGTTCTCTCTTCAATTCCTGCTCTAGAGTGCTAGTTCTTTTCTCTCTGGGTCCCTGCCTTCAGTTCACCCTCCTGGTACCCAACCTAGAGTCCTTGATTGAATTTAGATTAAGACTATCACAATTGTTGCCCTCTCCTGCCCTGTAACATATGGACTAGGTTTAGTCTCTGCAATCTCATCAGGAATCACAGAACAGAGTTGCCCTATTTCTCACTTCTCTCTTATTCCATCAGCATGCCTCTTCCCCCATGCTGGACACAGTGAAGCTGCTCAATCACATGTGTCACATTGAATTTGTTATCCCAGTGTAAGAACACACACTTTCTTTCCCCTGGCAGAAACTCTCACCTGAGATGATTTATTAATCCCAGAGTCCCTTTTCCAAAGATCATCCTTTGTAACCCACAAGAAATGTGGTTATCCAAGGGAAGCTGCTCTAATTAGTGGAGAAAAGAGGAAAAGTCCTTTCTATTATTATCATTGATTTCCCTTTCTCCCTCCTTTAGGTCTTCTAGAAGTCCCAACCCTATCACATATTTAGGTCTCCTCTGATTCAGAAGGACTGATGGGAACACAAGGAAAACACTGTATCCTTCCCTGTGTCTCATAGGTGACTAAAATCTGCCATAGCGAAAACTAGAAAGCTTTCAATTTCATCTTTCATGCTTGAAATGGAGAAGCCAGCATCCATCCTGTGTGCTGTCCTGGGGGAGATGGGCAGAAATGTTCTTGTGTAAGATGAGATGCCCCTAGAAGTGCATTAGACCACTCTCTCACCCTTCACTTCCTGGCATATATACTGAGGTGATAGTGAGTTATAGTAAGAAATATTTGGTCTTCATCTGTGTTGTTGGCACAGAACTGGAACCTTTGGATTTTCTCAAACTCAAGAGATTTAATGATGTGTTTGTTTTGTTACTGAGATGGCTTCTGAAAGTACCTAATGATAGAGTCTGGTTGCCCACAGAGTCATCTATATAATTAAAGGGTTGGAACATTCAGTCCCACTTTCTGATCTTCCTAGAGGGGAGAAGGGCTAGAGGTAGAATCAGTTGCCAGGGGTCAACAATTTAATAAATTGTGCCTCTGTGATGATCATGCCTACAAAAGTTTATGGAACCTCCACCAAAACCCCAAATTCGTGGGTTCAGAGATCTTCTGGGTTGGTGAACACATGGAGATACAAGGAGAAAGGTGTGCCTGGACAGGGTGTGGTGGTGCCTGTGTCCTTTCCCCTTATCTTGCCTAGAGCATCTCTTCCATTTGGCTGTTCTTGAATTATATCCTTTTATAATAAACCAGTAACCCAGTAATAACATGTTTCTCTGTGTTCTGTGAATCATATTAGCAAATTAATTAAACTCAAGAAGAAGGAACAACTGGTTCATAACCAGTTGGTCAGAAGTACAGATAATCTCTACTTGCAACTGGTACCTGTATCTGAAGTCCAAGGAGGTATCTGTGAGATCCTCCAATCTGAAGCCTGGTGGTTAGAATCATAGGTGATATCTTAGGCTTATAACTGGCATCTGAAATGTGGGCTTGAAGGCAATCTTACAGAACTGAGCCCTTACCTTTTATCCTCACTGCCTTTGACAGCACATGATCTCCAGATAGTGTCAGAATTGAGTTGCATTGATACCCAACTTATTATCCTAACCAAGCATTGTGTGGTAGAGGAAAACTCCACCTGCACAATGGAATTGGGACCCAGACCTAAAAATTATATCAAACTCCAAACTATATTTTTGTGGAAAACTGAATAACTTTAAAAATCTAGTGTTACACGCTCCATAGTTCTTTGAGATCTTAGCCCCCCTTCTCATTCATATCTTAGTCCTACCTATCTTAGTCCTTAATCTCACCCAAGAACTCTCTTTAGACAACTCCCCTTTGCCAGTGACACACAGACTTCCACTTGCAGTTTGCATTCCTCTGACTCTTAGAAATAAATATTATATTGCGCAATATCTAAAGGGATATTTTACATGGCTCACCCCCAGGCCCCTCACTATGACTATGACACAACCCAAACTCATAACCCCCTCCAAGTCTAGACTTCTGCCATCATTCTTCTTCTTTGCAATAGCTTTACCAAGATCCAAGTTACAAGCTTGATGTTCAAGCATCATCACTGACTCTTCCTTGCATCACCCTCAAGTTCAGTCCATCCCCAATCCTAACAAATGCATCTCCTCATGTCTCTTTAATCAACTAATTTCCCTTTATCTCTACTGATGCCTCATGAATCCCCACAATTGCCCTCTCTCACTTGGGCCATGTTGAGATTTTCAATCAGTTCTCCCTTGACTCTCTCTCTAATCAGACACCCACATTATAACCTGGAGAATTTCTAAATGGAAATCAGAATTTCTGCCTCCCAAGCTTAAACTTAGTTCAGTAGTTTTCTGCTGCTTCATAGATACATAGATCTTTACGTGAAAGACAAGTTTTTACAGCCCCCTAAATTCATAGGCTAACATCACACTCCATGCAGTCCCTCAGAATGTGACTGCATTTAGAGAGTGAGTTATTAAAAAGGTAATTCAGTTCAAATAAGTGTGAGCCCTCCACCAATATGACTGATGTTCCTACAAGAAGTTACATTGTGATATAGATGGCAGAGGGAAGATGATGTGAATATCCAGGGAGAAGAAGTCATCCACAAACTCAAGAGAGAACTCAACAGAAACCAACCCTTTCAATACCTTGATTTTAGAATTACAGTCTCTATTCTTGTAAGGAGATCAATCCCTATTATTTAAAGTGACATAATTTGTGGTACTTTGTGACAACCTTCACAAATGAAGGTTTGCATCCAAATACAGCTACAAATAGAGCTTCCATGAATGGGGGGGATGGTTTTAAAATATGTCAATTTTTTTGACACTTCTCCCTTCAAAAGTGAAGCCTAATTGTCCACCCCTTGAGAGTGAGCTAAAGTGACTTGCCCCTAACAAACAGAATGACAAGGTAATGACAGTCATTTGAAGATTAGGACATATAAGTGGTATGGTTTCTTCTTGTTCTCTTTTTCCTGGATTATTGCACTAGGGAAAGCCAGCTGTCTTGTGTCAACTCTCAAGGAAGCCCTATGGAGAGGTCATGCAAGAGGACAGGCCTCCTGCCAAAAAGCATGTGAGTGAGCTGTCTCTGCAGCAGACCCAGTGGCCCCATGAAGACCTCCAGGTGAGCACAGCTCTCACCATTGTGTTGACTGGATTTCATGAAAGACCTTGAACTGGAACCACTCCGCTATGATGCTCCTGAATTTCTGACCCACAGAAACTGTAAGGAAATTAATCTTTATTGTTTTAATTTGTGAGCTTTTGAGACAGTTTGTTAATAGCAGTAAATAACTGGCACAGCTTGGTGTGAACTATTCTTCTAAGCTTGCCTCCTCCCACTCTCTCTGCTTCCTTAGCCCCAGCTGCAGAGGCTTTCCAACCAGTTCTCAAATTCTCCATGCTCCCCAAATTTCTCTTTCTGGAAAGCATCCCCACATGCTTCTTCTTCTGAGTCCTACTCATCCTTTTGATTACATTTCAGGATTCATTTCTCAGGGGAATCTTTCATGACCCCTGTCTAGTAATATGCTCTCATTAAAAGTGTTCCTTTTCCCTCACTTATTTTAGGGTGATTACTGATTTCATATCTATCTTCTCCATTGAACTACAAGCTCCATGAGGGCAGAGATGGTGCTGCTTTAGTCACCACTGTGTGCTCATTCCAATGTATTTAAGTAAATAAATAATTGTTGGAAGGATGGAATATGAATACAGAGATTAGTTATATTAGCCTCTAAAGGAACAAGTCTTACAAGTTAGAATTATACTCCTAGTTACAGAATGATTTGTGAACCTACAAACACATGAAGCTTCACATGAGTCAACTTGGACTCAGAAATCTATACATTTCTCAGAGAAATCTTTTATGACCCCTTTTGGATAATGTTGTGCCATTAAAATATACTTTGCCTTCTTTTAGCATCTTCAGAAGGTTTCTTTTCAATTTTTCATCACATATCATTATTTATGAGCGAGAGAAGGAAATGGATTCTCTTCTAAATCTGTACCAGACCAAAGGTGAGGCCCTTGCAGGCAGAACAGGAGGAGCTTCTGGGTGAGTGTCCTTCCTCCCCTTTACAGCTATGGGACATGATTGAAGATTAAAGCATCCAGACTAGAGACACAGCAGCTGTGCTGAGGGTGCTAACACAAACATTTCTCCCGGAATTGATGAGCCTTGAGTGAAAAGGCCAAAAAAGCAGCATTGGCTATGAATTGGAAAATGCTTCCTTGAATAGACTATAATTTGGGCCAGATACAATGACCTCACATGGAGAAGCCTGGAACATTTTTTAAAGCCAAAGATTTTATTAATCAGACTATTCAGCCACACTTAGACTGGTTAGCTGAGTTTGGATTTGTATTATTTGTATGTGTAGTTTATGAATGATATTTCTTTAAAGAAAAATAATCCACAAACCTGTTTATCGTAAGCCTCTTTATCTCAGGCTATTTTGCATATATATGTATGTACATATATCTGTAATTTCTCCCTAGGACCAAGAAAGTCGGACTTAGGAAGAGCTTTTTATTCATTATTTAATCAAGGAAAGAGCTTTAACTCAAACAAGAGGCGGGGGTGGGGGTGGCTGGGGAAGAGGGAAGAGTAAGCGGCCAGACAGGAATGAAAGAGGCTGGATGGCAAGGGAACATTTTTATAAACAGACTCTCGATATATATAAAAAAAAAAAAAAAAACCTGAACGAAGAGCAACAAACAGCTTTTTTCTACGTCTTATTTTTTTCTTTCTTTCTTGAAGCTCCTGACAGACTCAATTCCCTTCCTGCATAATCTCCTCTCATTTCTTTCTGGAGCTATGTCAGTGCTCTGAATACAGAAATGCATCCCCAGTTGTTCCCCCCTTTCAGTTGTTCCTTTCTCTGGCTACACACTGACAAGCCCAGCCCATCCCCCACTGCACCCATTGTGCCTTACACCCTCACCCTTACCCCTACCCCTTTATTCCCACTCTCCAGCTTCCACCTGAACTCTCCTTTCATTCTCTACTGCAATGATTTCAAATCCTGTAAACTTCACCTTGGAGACCCTTCCGTAATTTTACTGATATGCAAGCAATAAGCACTAACTGGCATTTGGTCTCCAGTCCACTTTGGAAGGAAAACAGGATAACTTGGTCCCAGTTGACCCCTATGAACACCCACCACATGTCAGCCTGCATGCCAACAAGGGTTCTGTTACATTCTCTAACTCTTGGTCCTCATGTTCCTTTCCATTTCTCATCAAAATAGTGTCTTAGAGAATATTCCTTTGAGGTCCAAATCTATTCCAAATCTACTCCTCTTTCATCAACTAGGTCCCATTACCTCTTTCACTTCCATTAATTCTTTAATTCATCAACTATTTACTGACCACCTTCTGTGAAGAACAGTGAAACCACTTTGGTAGAGCTTACATTCTCATTAAGGAAGACAAAGAGCAAAAAGCAGATAGATATATCATCTGATAACAACTTTAAGTAGACAAAGGGAAGAGCAAGGGAAGAGGGGCTTGCACTTTCATACGGTAATATTAGGGAGGTATCTTGAAGGTGACACTTAAGAGAAAACCTGAAGGAATGAGAGATTTGGTTTTGGGGAGAAAGTAATACGTAGAACAGGAGGTGCAAAGGGCCTCAAGTCCTTGGTGTGTCTGAGGAACAGAAGGGAAACCAGAGAAGAGTCAAGTTAACATCACAGGAGAGGTCAGTATGGGACAAGCAAAGTAGCCAGGGAGCAAGAGATTACATCAGTGACACAGAACTTTCTGTGATTGGTTCCCTCTAAGTGAGCTAGAAAGTTATTGGAGGGTTGTCAACAGAAGAACAATGTGACTAACGTGTTCACTTTAGTTACTGAAGGTAGAGCGAAGAGTCTGATAATGTCTTAAATGTAGCATGTAAGACAGACAGAAATCAAGGATGATTTCAATGTTTTGGTCTGAGAAATTGTTAGAGTGGAATTGTCTAAGAAGGAGAAAACTTTTTAACAGAAGGAGAATTAAGTCTAATAAAGAGGTTTGGGAAGATAGAAGATGAGAAATCATCATGTTGGAAGGCGAACAGACTAAGAAAATGTAGTAAGATTGCTCAGCTGAGCTGGTCAACTTAAACTTTGCAGCCATAAATTTAACTTAACATTATGACTTTGCTGGCATTTTATTCCTTATCACTTTAAGTTATGTTTACATAAGTGTGGAGAATTGAATTTAACCAACACTGAGAGTACAGTGGAAGGTAGGGTGGGCATGAGGGTTGAGCAGGTAGAGAGCAAGACAAGAGGGGGTGAGGGGTGAGTGACAAGGTGACAGGCAGGATGTAGGGATTGTGTATTTTGGATGGGTGTTAAAGTGGTGTGCTAGAGGGAGTGGACTGGAAAGCAAGGAAGCAGGGCTCAATGACCAAAAGTCTCTCATGAAGAATCTAGATTAGAAATAGGTATCAACTATCAGATTGCAGGGGATGAATGTAGGAATGGGTGACTTCCCTGAATGACCTTCCCATGTTCACCTCCATCTTTTTAACATGTGTTTTTCTAAAAAATCTCTTTCTGATGTTGATATCATCAACTGGTACAAATCTGGCTCATTTGCTCTGCTCTTGTTTGCCCCCACTTGTGGGCTTTCTGCAAAGCAGAAGTCACAGGATTAAACACACAAGAATTTCATTGTTGTTGTCTGTGAGAGAGGGGATAAGACAGTAGTTTGAACAGTCCAATTGAGAGAACTGCCTGACCACCAAGCAAGGCTGATCCCAGGTGAAAGAGAAAGAGAAGGACAGAGTAGATTGGGCAGAAGCCATCCTGTGAAAGTTAATGGAGGTTACCAGTATGGGAGGCAAAACGGGGGTAGCAACAAAGAAGGGAGGGAGCTCAGTGTTCCACAGTAAAAGGTATGGGTGTTTGAGGTGCAGATGGAATGGTAACAAATATCTGAGGAAGTGTGATCCTATTCTCCTCAATCATTCAGTCGTATAAACCAAAGTTACCTCACTAAACAAATAAAAACAAAAACAAAAAAACAAAAGCAGGGAAGATTGTCAAGGAGTCCTCCAATGGACAGCATCTATGCAAGCCCCCTGTCCTCCGGGAGTGGGTCTGCTTTGGCAACCGGCATACTGACTCATTGAGTGGACGCAGTCCTCTGGAAAGTGAGCTGATGCTAATACCCAGTGAGTTTCAGAATGCATCATCTGGAATCCTGGGTCAATCACCCTGCCCACAATTGGAATTTTATGGAGAGTGTTATCCTGGGTGCCACACTACTCCAGCTGCAGTCTCAAGCCCGGGAGCAAGAACACTGCTTTTAAACTCACTATCTTGTGTCCTGTAACCTTGATCTGGATGCTGTGACTTCCATGAGAGGGATATATGGGCAAAGCATAGCTGCTCCTTGGTTGTGCTCTCAGTGACCTTACCCACTGCCTGGGCCTGGGAGAGTCTGTATTCTCAAGCAGGGTGTTCTACCCACCCAGCCTGGTCCCTGCTGTCACTGCTAAAATGGGCACTGGCATTGGGTTTGTAAGAGCTGGGTATTAAGGCAAAGTATTCCCTCTATCAGTCAGCTAACTATGGAAGCAGAATCGGGGTCTCATGGTCCATTCATTATTCTGCCCATACTATCAGGCTCTATGTCTCCACTAAGGAGCTATTTTCTTCTGTCCACTTGGCATTCTCTTCATCACTCTCAATTCTCTATACCCTACTTCAACTCACTGATACCTGACAATTCAGCCATGACAAAACTTTGCCTCAAAGGCATCATCCTTTCCCCACCCACTTTCTCAGGCCTTCCAGCCAAATAAACAGCACCTTCAGTCCCCATCAGTTTATATCTTCACCATAAAATGTACCTTTGATTTCCTCTTTGGCTAATCCCTTTCACTCCATGCCCCTTGATAAATCCTGACATGTTATCTATGTGATTTCTCTGAGTCTGTCCTTACTTTCCATGTCTGCTGTCACAGCATTGCCTCATGCTCCAATTACTGCCCTCAATGAGCTGTCTATGACTTCTGGCTTTACCATTTGTTTTCACCTCTTTCTTCCCTCCACCCCTCTTGCTGCACTCTTTCCCCATCTCCTTCTCTCAGCTCCCTTCTTCACTTACCTCTCTTCCTCATATCCATTACCCTACCACAACTCCTTTCACTTTGACTTGATAAGATCCCAATGCAGAACTCTCAAAACTGTCTTTCCCTACAACAAAAGTACAAGCAAAAAACTCCCTCCTCTAGTAGAGCCATTTAGAGAAAGCCCTAGTCAACAAGTCCTACTTCCTCAGGCCCCAACTGACCTATGCAGACACTATGAATGTTCACCCAAGCAGAGGCTGTGTGAGCTAACTGCTGAGGTCAGAGTTAAAGCAAGAACTCTAGGTGGTTCCCTCAAGACTCCCTATCAATGAGTGGCAGAACTAGAACCAGGTGGAGGCACACTCAGTCTAGTCTTCGTTCAGGTACCGTCACACTTCATTGAACAATAAGCATATGTTCTCAGAAATGTGTCACTGGAAGACTTCATGGTTGTGTGACTTTCATAGAGTGCACTTCTCCAAACCCAGATGGCATAGCCCACTGCACCTCAGCCATCAGCAGGAACCACAGCCATCGTGACAGGACATCATTAGGAGGCATATGACTGTTTATATCAACAGTGTTTTTGATTAAAAACATCCAGCACTGAGCAAGACCATAGACTCTCAACAGCACTAGAGTGCTTGGGAGTGGGGAGGGGAACAAAAGCAGTATGGGGGCCAGCAGGGAATTTGTTATAAATGCAACATGTGGGCCCGCCTCAGAATGGCAGCATCACAAGCCCCACCTTTCCCTGGGTAGGATTCCCATACTCATTTAATTATAAGAAGCACCCATCCGGAGCAACCCTATCGCACCCCCTAACTCTAAAAAAGTCTGACTTCATGACTCAGATTGGTAGCTCCAGAACACAGATTCTTGGCTGTCAACCTATAGCCAATTACAAAGAGCCTTCTGTGACACAATAGATGCTAAGTCAATTTTATTTACTGACAGACTGATTATATAGTCCTGTTCCTTCATTATTTCTGTCCTCTTTAAATGGCAAGTTACATCCCTCATTTTCCAGGGAGATTTCTCAAAGGAAGAGACTCTTGGCTGGCCCCAAGCCACATTTGATGGCTATGGCATCCTCCTCATGGACTGAATGGCCACACACTGGGACGCCATGCGGCAGGTTGCAAGCATGCACTTGAGAAGAAGCAAGTAAATACAGGCACTGCTCAGATTTTCCCCCAGCTCCTCTCCCACTGAGCCACCCACACAATATCCCAAGCTATTCTTAGACTGACATGCTGCCTCTAGGTTGTCACCCAGCCAGCATTCTTTGTCAGCTAAAGAATGAGAGTCCCTAGAAACATTGATTTTTAGATCCATGAGCACCTTCCTTCCTCCCTCCAGAGTCGTAGACAGGAAGAAATCATCTCTGGCAAAAGACCAGGAAACATGGATTCAGTCTCTTGGTAGATGGGGGCAGAGAAGCACATCTGGAGGAGGAAGCATGTCTAGAATTCAGCAAAGGGTCAGAAACTCACTCAACAATCCTACTCTTAGGGAAGCAGATGTGTGTGCAGGCAGGGTAGTTATGAACAAAAAAAAGAGCTTCAAGGAAGAACGTGTTTCTGTCTGAATGGTGGGGTCTGCCCCACAGTTCTGTGAGATATGGGGATTGATTTGGATGCACCTGCCTAAGACACAGAGAAAAACATCTGGAGTTGTTAAATGTTCTGCATTTCAGGTTGTTCTGGATAAATACCAAGTGAGGATGTAGATTTCTTCTCTCCACTCAGGATAAAAATGCACTTGAAACACATAGAACCCTTTGGGTCTGCTTTCATTTAAAAAGCACAATTATTCCTAAAGTTTTCAGTTTGCTACCACAGACAGTTTCCTGCTCAAATATAGTAATCCAAAATATCCATCTATAATTCTTAGCATCTGCTCCATATAGAGCACCATACTTCAATGTTCCAGGAAAATTTTTAAATAAAGAAAAGAAAGATAGAAAGGAGAGAAGGAGGGTTAAAATATTCTTTGAGAGTAGTTTCCTCACTGAAAGGCTAATAATATATAAACTTTAAAAATATTTATACTGACAGATTCTTATGTTGGTTAATTGATAGTCTGCCTATTTCTAGTAGAAGACTATCAGCAAAAGCAGGTAAAAACAATTAGCAAATGCATTCATTATAGGTCAATTTATTGTAAAGGTTAATAGCCCTTTGTTTTAAATAAGACCTCCCCTAACCCTTCTATGATTTGTGATATTAATTTGCACAGTACTTGGTTCAGAGATATCATTCAATTAAAAAGATTATTCAATGATTGAGTGCAGAAAGGAAGGAATGTTCATATCTGTACAGAAATTTCTTAAGTGACTACAAGAATGCTTGAATTTCATGCATTCTACCCTCCTCTAAGATAGTCTAGATTCAGTTAATATGTGGCTGCATGTACCATTTAAATTAAAGCATGAATAATGATCCTTCAATAGAGAAGTCAAAACAGAATCATTTCTTAAATGATAATCAACAAACTACCCAACAGGAAAAAAAATCAAAAGATATGCACAGTTAACACACACACATAAAACATAGTTGATCAGTAATCATATGAGAAGATACTCCTCCTAACTAGCCACCAAAGAAATGCAGATGACACCATGGAGATGATACCACCTCTAATCCACCAGGAGGGTAGTACCAGCTGGTATACTGGGTAGGGCTTGGGCTCTGAAATCAAGCTATCAGGGTCTACCATGTGGCTCTTCCAGTTGCCAGTGTGTACCCCAGAGCAAGATTATTAATTTATCTGGGTCTGCAGAGGGTAGTAACATTAATACCTATCTCACTGGGTTATTGTGAGCATGAAATGATTTCAAACCCATAACACACTCAGAAGGGTGCCTAATAGAAAGTAACCACTCAATTAATGTATCTATTATTGACTGCAAGTGTTAAAGAGGTGGAGAGACAGATATTTGTACATATTTCTGGCTGAACCATAAATTAGCAGTCACTTGGAAGGTGATCCCATGACTTGTATTAAAATTAAGGGTGCCTTGCCAATTGGGTATGGCTCTGCACGTCTGAGTCAGACACAGTTTAACAAATCAATGTCATCCCAACAAAAAAATAAAATTAATAAAATTAAAGTCTGTGTGTTTAAAGGCTGTTTCTGAGTATCTGCGCTAAAAGAACCCACATTTTTGTTTTATTCTCATGCTCACTGCAGCATTATATGTTGTGAAAACTATCTGGCAACTATTAAGTAAGAAAATAGCTAAATATGATATAACTAAAAATACTATGTAGCATCTAAAAATAATGAGGTGGATTTCTAGGTACTAATATAGAATGATCTCCAAGTCATGTATTTGGCTGAGTGAAAATAACAGGTATGCACATAGGGATGCAATGTCATTATAAACATCACTTGTGATATGATGTTCAATATATCTGTGTAGTATCATTTGTGTCACAACTACACAGAGACTTGTGTCAGTGCAGTTGTTAACTGTAAGGAAGAGATTGAATGTGGTTGTCAAAGAAGACTATAGCATATCTGCATGCCAGCTGACCTTTGAAAATCACAGATATGAACTTTCTCCATCCCTTTATATCTGTTTTTTTGACCTCCCCTCTTCTTCCTCTTCCTCAGCCTATTCAATGTGGGAATTATAAGGATAAAGACCTTTCTGGTGATCCACTTATGATTTTCTTAGATAGCTTTCCCTCTAGCTTATTTTATTGTAAGAACATAGTGTGCAATACATAAAACATACAGAATATATGTTAATCTAACCTACTGCTTATTTTATAGGGAAGGCTCTATCTAGTCAAAGAGAAGTTTACTAGGAGCTGGAGTTTGGGGGAATCAAAAGTCACGCTTGAATTTGCCATTGGCAGTGGATCAGTTCCCCAACACCTTGTTGTTAAGGGTCAACTGTATTTTATTTTTAATAGCACATTCCTCTATTATTTAAATAATTAAAATTTGGGAAGGAAGGACTTATTGCTTAATTAGTACAGTTTAGGATGATGAAAATGTTCTGGAAATAGATAATGGTGATGCTGTACAGCAATGTGGATATACTTAATGTCACAGAACTACTCTCTTAACAATGGTTAAAATAGCACATTTTATGTTATCTCTATTTTACCACAATAAAAATTTTAATTTAATTTAAAAAGCTCTTTTTACAACAACATGAAACAACAGGAAGGCTCTAGGAAAAGATTAGTTTGTACCACAGAGTACAGAGCAGAGCTGTTAAGGAAATGCAGGATTTGGGCAGAGTAGGAGGGGGAGTTGGTGGGCGGCACTGGTGCTTGGAAAGAGAGGGCAGTAAAGGAGACTGATCAGCCTAGACAAGGAAACCTCTTGGAAAAAAAAAAAAAGCTGTGAAATAAAATTAGATAGATGTTCAGTGACAAGTCAAGCAGTACCTGGTTGATGGAAACTTAGCCTTGATCTGTCAGGAAAGAGAGAACCTAATTCCCTAATTTCTGTTCCCTCTTCCTCCAGTCAAAAGCCCTCCAGAGATAAATTCAAAAATGGGGAGGGCCGGAGGGAGGAGATTCAAAGGAAGAAAAGAAAAGGGTCATAAAAAGTAGAATCTCATAATAGCTTGTCTTTTTGCTGCAGCAGCTCCTCTTTCAAAGAGCTTCCACGCACCTGGAGGGAACTTGATTTCCTTCTGAGAATATGCCTTTCAAGTAGATTAAAAACTATTTTCATGAGTTGCGGCTGTTTACATGCAAACCTGTCATTCAGATGATGTGTGCCTTCACTGACGCCCACAGAGGCTTATCAACGGCTCTCTTCTTTGGGGGGATAATTTCCTTTAGGTTCCCATGGAGTGTATCTGGGCTAGGGAGAAAGGTGAGGGAACTGGAGGGTGTTTTATTTCCTTAACAAGGTAAAGTCAAAAATTCAAAGAGCATCATAAGGGTGGGGTTGAAGAAGTATCTAGAATCTTCTCCTGCTGGGATGAGAGGGGGTTGGGGGAGCTGGGGGTATGTCTCAATACTTGATAATTCACTGCGTATCCAGTGCTTGAAATAAACAAGGTCTATATGACTGTGGACATTTAGAAACTTCCCATCACACTACCTTCCAAATTTCATGATTCCTGCTAACTGAAACTGAGTGCATGCAAGTCCTAAGACTATTAATATAGCCTAATATGGAGACCATTTTCTGGGAGAGAGGAAGTCTATGTAGAAAAGGATACATTGGTCTCAGAAATTTAGCAAGAGTCAGAAAGATTTGAATTTAAGTATTGCATTAGAACACCATTCAAAACACATTCTGAATTGAATTTTAGATTAGTGGAGTTTTTCATTATATTTTTTGTCAAAAAATTTGCAAAGCAATTACTGAATTGCTTTGATCTAGAGGCTACATTGTTTTCTAGAATTTATGAAATTGAATGTAAAAGTATTCTGTACACTGAAGGTTGATATAAGTGGTAGAAAGATAAAGAGATGACATGGAGCCTTTGCAAAGAAAAAGTCTGAACCATTCAAGTCAAAATAATAAACCAGTGTGTGTGTGTGTGTGTGTGTGTGTGTGTGTGTGTGTGTGTGTGTGTGTGTGTGTTTGGTTGAAGAAGCAGCAAGGTTTTTAATAATGTTTCAAGGATAAAATGGAGAAAGGTGGTTGACTGGAGAAATGTAGGTTGATTTGCAATTGACCAAGCAATGTTGTGCCAAGGTCAGTTATTTTCTGAATCTAGATTTCTTCATCCATAAAATAAAGAAGTTGAACTAGGCACCCACTAAATTCTTCTCTACCTCTTCTGTCTAAGCTTGTTTTACTTGGAGGAAAAATCCTTAAATATTTTCCAAGAATTGTCAAGGCCCATCCTAATAATGAAAGAAAATGTAAGAGACATGCTTACAAAGCCAGAAAGACATAGAAAGAAACATTTATTGCCTCACAGGACTCAACCAGCAGTCAGAGTTACCCACTTGCCTCTCTGAAGGCAATAACATTATAGTTTGAAAATAATGTGATGCAGCATAACAAAATGAAATTTTGAATTTTAAAAATTCCATTTTATAAGGTCAGTAACAAGAGATGTGGGTTGGAGTTCAAAGAAGGAAGTCACGGAAACTAGGTTGACTTAAATTCATTGTGATAAATTCACTATGCCAGTGTCAGAATGGTATAGTTCTGAGGGTACAAAAGAGAAAATTATATGGGATAAGCTACATTCACATAATATGGGGTCCAAGTCAAAGGACCATCATTGCCCTAATCCATACCCCACCCTGAATTTAGAGAGCCATATTCGATACTGGGCACCATCCATTCAGTGTATAGCAAAACAACCTCCTTGAAGAGGTGGAAATAGTGCTGAGACCTCTTGAAAGACCAAACGGCTCCTCTAGCCACCTCTACCTCTATTCAACCCATCATCCCCCTAACTACACCTGGCTTAGCTCATTCACAGCCACAGCATGGCTACCATGTAGATGAAAGGTCCTTACCTGGACAGGTTAAGCCTGAGAACATACCATTTCCTAGTCAATTAGAAACTTCCTTCTCATTCAGAATGAAAATCTCATTATCTATGAGTCTTCCACTCATTGCTTTAGGTCTTTTAGGTCCTGTGGAGCTACATGTCCATTTTAATCCTTCTTCTTCTTCTTTTTTTTTTTTCATAAATAGTCTTTTAAATAAGTCCAGAAAATAGTCATCCCCAGTAGAACTTTCCAGGTAAAACCGGGCTGTTTTGAAAGATTAATCCTGATTTTTACTTGGCTATCTTTTCTTCAAGGTCAGGAAATTGTCTATTCTAGACATGAAAGCTCTATTGTCATCCTTTCTTCTTTGCATGTTTCAGGAGGAAGCACCAAGAGTGAGGTACTTGGGTTAATTTGACCTTACTATTGTTATTCTCTGTCTATCATCCAAGGCCTAGATATTAAATATTGGAAACTAATGCAGCGAAATGACCCCTAAATATAAGTTTTTGATGCCTCAGTATATTTCTGGTCTGTACAAAATTCCTTGAATACTCTTTTAACTCATATTGATTTTTAAAACAAAAGTGTATACATGTAAAATAAGTGCATGCTATACAACACTGCAGGAACCTTATCAAAATTTCAGGTAGATGCAGATGGTAAACAGGTACTTGATAAAATTTTCCTCATCTCTTATTATTAGGAACATACAAATCAAAACAACGAGGTATTACCTCACACCTGTGAAAATCACTTTGATGTTGGAGAGGATCTAGAGAGAAGGAAACCCATTTATATTGTTGGTAAATTATAAATTGGTGCAACCATTATGGGAAATAGTATGGAGATTACTCAAAATCTTAAAAACAGAATTTCCATGTGATTTATTTAAAATATTTCTGGATATCTATCAAAAGATGATGAAAACACCAATTTGAAGAGGTGTATGCACTCCCTTGTTCACAGCAGCATTATACATAATAGCCAAAAACTTGAAACAACCCAAGTGCCCATCAACAGATGATTGGAAAAATAGATGATATGGTATATTGCACAATGGAATACTATCCAGCTGCTACAAACATGAAGTCCTTCCACTGTAAACAACACGGATGGATATAGAAGCACCATGTGAAGTGAAAAGGAGATGGTTGAAAAAAGGCTCACACCATGTAGCCTTCTCCTTCTCATGGAGAAGACAAAGAGACAGAACTAATGAACAAATAAGACAAAGAACAAGATGGTTGTTACCAGAAGGGAAGGGCAAGGAAGATGGGGAATTTGGGATTTAATTGTATGGTAGTGGATGAAAGCTACGCTTTTGGTGCTAAACATAATTTAATACAGACA
>PVHY01000578.1:105000-215510 GCA_004024945.1 Uropsilus gracilis
AGTAATGAAAACCAACCTCTTCTTTTACCATCCTCGCCATCTCTCCAGCCCATTACTGGGCATTTTGATGTGCTCAGCCTGGTGCTAAGCTCTCGTTCATAACAGCCCACATTATGATCCCTATTTTACAGATAAGGAATCAGATGAGAATAGAGAGCTAACATATCTTCCCAAGTTCATATAACTGCAAAGAACTGCACTCTGCAGTTATTCAAAATGGAGGCCTTATTAAAAATGGAGAATAATATTGATGTTCATATTGGATAAAGAACTTGGAGGGTAGCAAAGAAGGTAGAGCAGGATGGTGTAAAAGCAGCAAGGAGTCTATAACCCAAGAGTAAGAGCATAACCCAAGAGTCCAGACAAGAAAAAGAGTTGGGGAGGAACTCAGTCTGGGGCTGCAGAGATGGGATGGACGGTACAGGGCCTGAGAACAACCAGGGAGGCATAAAAAGGGGACCCACTGAAATGGAAGCATAAGGCAAATGACCGTGATTATCAATAGGCTCCTGGTTGGGACAACTGGGTGCAGCGTGGCACCATTAACTGAGGCAGAACGCAGGAGACTGGTTAGGACCAGGTTGTGCAAGAAGGACACATAAAGAAACAGAGGGCTGACTCTGGAGTCAGATGGAAATAGCCACAGCAGGTCTTCTTTGCAAGTTTTAGGAGCTTAACTTTGCTTTACAGACTACGAAGCCATTAAGATTTGAGTCAGATAAATGTGGTTACACTTAAGAACCAAGAACCTTGTAGTCCTTTAAGCTTTGCGAGGGCAGAACCTGGGTTTCCTGTGTGCATTGCAGAACCATCTACACACAGAAACTACTTAACATAATAAGCCGTACTTTCACCCCACCCCCATTTTTGTCAATTATTGGGCAAACTTGCAGAAGATTTTCTTCAAATGCAAGCACATTGTGAATAAGCTGAATAAACCCATTCAGCGTTTCTATAGACTGTTAAAAAACCCAGCTTATAACAAGTAACAGCCTACTTACTCCTCCACAACTGCTACTCCCCACCACCCCTATTGTCTGCCTTGACTGGGATAATGGGTCATTGTGTTTCAACATGCATTGTGCTAAAACATTTTCTTTACCCAGCTTCAATCATTTTCAAAACCCAGATCCTAATCTAACTTCATCATCATTAAGCAGCCAAACCAGCTGCAGCAGTGAAAATGGGCAAAAGGGAAAGGCTGAGGAGAAGAGCAACATTTCTCTGTGAAACAAAAGAACCATCTCTGATCAAGTGACCCAGCGTGAGGGAGGAAGAGAGCTCCCAAACTGACTAAAATAAAATTGCCAGTTAGGCCTTTTTCTCATTAGTTTTTCTTTCACACTTCACATTAGCTCAGTGAAAGGAAGATGAATTAAGAGTTAAATGCACCAAAATAACTTAAGCAATCTTTAAATAAGACTTAAATGTTCTCTATATTGCCACAAAAAACAACCCTCTTCCTGTTGGAAGTCTCTCTCTGTCTCTGTCTGTCTCTTTCTCTGTGGTCCTTTCTTTCCCTTTTCTTCTCTCTCTGCCTCTCTCCCCCCCATCTTCAGCTTCCATTCTGTAAGTTTGGCCACCTCCTGCACCTATAGAACTTCTTCTTACAATATTTTTTTCCTCTTTTTGACTTCCCTCCTGCCCTTTGGCCCTGGCCAACCTCTCAGACACTCTTGGTATCCGCTCTGTCCTGCTCCCTCAAATTTACTTTTAGCCCTTCTCCTTTTGCAACCTTCTCCTTCCCATCATGCCTCTCTCCCAAGACCAAATGTCCCATCTCTGGCCTCAGAAGGCACCAGAATTTAGATTTCTAGCAACGCGAGGCCCATTGTTGACCAGTGAAGGCAGATGATATAAATGAGGCAATTGCTTCAATTCATAATTAAAATAAGCCAAATGAAGCAGCAAAACAAGACAGATTCATGGTTTGGAGATCTAAGAATGAACCCCATGCAGCAGATCATTCTCCTTTCCCCCGCTCTGTTGGCACTAGCCCCAGAGCATATTGACTGGTTGATCGATTCTCAAACTCTGGATAGATGGGCCAGTAATAAATGATTACTTCTCAGCCCCTCATCAGTGACTGCCAGGCACAGCTAATGCACAGGGAACAATCCTGTTTCCAAATACCCTGCCCAAAAGCTTATCTCTCTCCTCTCCCCACTTTTGTTTGCAGCTACAGGGAACTCCTAAGTAGAAAATCAATAGGCACTTTAATTACTGGCCCCCAATTCATCAGGGCCTCATCTGTAATTACTTTGCCTGAGCCAGGAACCTCAGGAGTCAATATGCAAAGGCAGCCAGACACTGGGTAAGATGGTGATGACGATCAGCCTGGTTCTGTGATTCAGCCAGGGAGGAGCCACCATCCTGCCACCCCCTTCCGAGTCCTCCTCCCCTGCTCAACAGTGTGGGAAGCAGTCTTGAAAGGAAGGAAGCAGTCCCAAAAGGAAAGGGATCCCAGTGCAGTCATGGGGAGAATGGGGTGAGGTAAGTGTTGGAGACAAGTCGACCCTTCAGCACTCTCCATTGCAACTGACATTCTACTCAAGGTATAGTGTGGAGACCAGTGGCTTCTGCATCCCTGGGGAACCGTTAGTCATGTAGAAGCTAAGCCCCAGTACAGAAATGCTGAATCAGATTTTGCACTTAACAGGAAGCTTGTTAAAAAAGCTAGAAGGAATCATGTTAGCGGAAATAAATCAGAAAGAAAAAGAAAAGTACAGAATGGTCTCACTTATATAAGGCATATAGGGAAGATAAGCAAACAAATGGACAAGAAAATTTTAAAAACTGTCAACAGAACAGAAGCATAGATCAAGAGAGAGGGAGGAGGGTAAAATTGGGGGAGGGGGAGGAGAAGGGCACAAAAGATTAAAATGAGTCATGGGTGATAAGGTGATGGGAGAACCTCAGAGTAGACAACGATGTAATATATATGTATGTGTGTGTGTGTGTGTGTGTGTGTGTGTGTGTACAATCAGTAAAACAAACAAAAAAAAAAACTTAAAAAAAGATGAGAAGGATTGCCTTAAAATACAGACCCCATGGTCCCTCTTCTTTAGACACCCACAAAGATTACCAAATTCCGTATAGGTTATTAGTAGCCCATAAATGTTCCTTCTCCCTTCATGACGTAGTCACTCTTTCTCCTACTGCCTTAACCTCCCCAACAGTAGGTAAAGTGAGTCTAAGAGTTTTATCCTCAGTCTTCCATGATGGAACCTGGGTAGCCATCTGCTAGGCTCAGGGTACTATTCTCTCAAGTTGACATGTTCCTAATGGACTGCCCTCCTCAGTTCTGTTGCCAAGATTGTTGCATCTTAGGTATTTCAAAGGACAGGTCTCAGAGGATCCTCAAAGTCCCTCTTTGGAACTAAGTTGATCCCATGGGATGACACTGGGGTGTCAAAAAGACAAGTTCTCAGGGGATTCTTATAAAATAGCAAGGACTGTAGACTGTCTCCCCCAAGAAAGTGGAAATTCAACTTTGGGATGTCTCAGAATAGAGGACTTCATGGTGGTAAACTCATAATCCATGTGTGCCTGGGGTTAATTCCTGAGACTTACAGGCCAATGATTGTGACAAAATGAATCTGACAATTCCACCAGACATCTGAGCAGACTGTTTCTGGTGGGGAATCACTGGCTTGCTCTGCCCTACTTCCTGCACTGCCAGGCTGTGAGTCTGAGCACGGAGCTATTGACTCGGCTGATCAATTTCCTAGGTGCAGGCAGCCACGTCCATGAAAAATGACTGTTGGCCATCACCCCACCCCACTATACCCAGACTCTGGTTAATGCAAATGGAACAATTCTCTATTTAGGAATTGCTTCTAAGCTTCTCTTTGTCCTTCTGCCTCCCAAACATGAGTGTTCCCACTTAGCCCTCTCTTCTCACTCCCTCTCTATCTCTGTCTCTGTCTCTGTCTCTGTCTCTCTCTCTCTCTGCTTTCTCTTCACTCTTATGTACTCTCTCAGCCTCAACCACCACTTCTACAGAGATGAATTTTCAAGATTGCTTATTCCTATTTCTTCTCTGAGTTTTACACTCATATATCTCTGGTTGGAATTATAATCATTGCCCTTAAATGTTCCTCCCTATCTTTCCTCTACACCCAAGTTTGCCATTTCCCATTCTGTAGCTATAATCCTTGGGAAGGGTATTCAAGTTCAAACTTTAGCCCTCCTGACTTATCTATTCAACCACAATCAGTCCCAGAGACCTTGTCTTTTTAAAAACTCTACTCATCACCCCCTTTCCCCATAATCAGTACCTTCATTTCAACTCTATTTATATGCTGGTTGTTTGTTATAGTTTAGAACTTCTAGTTCTTTCCCAGTACCAGTGGGTCTTGCTCTAAGCTGCACAATAAAATCACTCAGAGGTATTTTTGTAAGGTGCTAATGATGAACCCAGTGACAAGAACCAATTAACCCACAATGCCCGGATATAGGATATAGGAACCGGGCGATGGCCATTGGAAAGGTCACACAAGCAATTTTAATGCACAGCTAAGACTGCTGCCCCAGCCCGCTAATTTGGTGTCTATGCAGCCTCCTGTTCGTTCTTCCTCTATAATTGGCCTCCATACTTCCTTTTCCCTAAGGTGACTTTCATTTCTCCCTCCCCCAATGACAGAAATGCTTCCCACTCTTCCAGGTCCAGAACCAATGCCACATCTCCTCTGGAACCTTTCTAGGTTCATCTTCAAAATGCCTTGGCACTTACTCCTACATCACACCCTGTTCTTTCCTGTGCCATGGTCTGTGATGTCGTCATATTCCATTCATCTAATTGTCACCACCTTGGATGATCAGAACCATTCCTGGGCGTGTCTGACTTGCAGCCAGAAGAACTAAGTTTGCATTCTGATGTCTCATGAATAAAACTTTGGCTATGAAACTTTGGATAAGTTATTTAAAAATCTCAGTTTCCTGTTCTGCACATTGGAATCATGATTCCTATCTACTTCCTGGAAGTGTCAATTAATATTATTGCTGTTGAGTCATTTTTGCCTTTTATGTTGCTTAACAGTGACTGGGCCAAATTAACTACTTAATAAGAGGATGCTGAATGGAGGAATGTTCAGATTTTTATCATGGATTCTTAAAATAATTTCAAAATAATTTCAAATCAGAAAAATCAATTCAGTACAGTATGGTACCTAAAGTCATGAGCCCAAACCCTCCTTGTTGTTGCCAAGTATGGAGACATGTGTTGTCTTAACCAACCTGGTCACAGGCCCCTGCTGTGACATGTAAACCATGTCCCTTTTGTCAGGTGTCAAAGTCAAGTCCATAGATGTCATGATTTCATTGTCTTCTCCTACAGACTGGTCTCTCAGGTCAATGTACACACACACACACACCCCAGCAATTAATTATGTGTTCTTTCATCATAGCAATCTACATCATCAGGAAAACCAGTTTCCCCAGTGGGCACCCTCAGAGTCATCCCTTCTGGAATAAGCTGAGCCCTGGGGCTACTGGTCCACATGTCTCTGAAATAGCTGGCAGAAGATTCTGCCCTTTTAAATACAGCAGGTCCTGAATAAAATTGTTTCATCCAACATTGCTCTGTTATAATGTTGATGAGAAAACAAAAATCAATCCCCAGCCAGAGCCATTATCTGCGTGGTCTATACACCTTCTTCCATGTCTGCATGGATTTTCTCAGGGACTCCTATTTCCTCTCACAGTCTAAGGTGTGCACATGAGATTCAGTGGTAGATTAGAATTATCTGGTAGGGACAGGGGTGTGTGTGATGTGGCTGGGATGGGAGGGCTCTCTGTTCAAGGTGGGTCCTGCCTTGACCCTGAGCTGCTGTCAGGGTGGTTCCAGTCCCTCCAGACGCTGAGGTAGAATCACTGGGTTAGAAAGTAAGTGAACGAGTAAAAACAAATGGTCATTTAATATTATGTACTTGGGTTCATTCTTTAGAAATTTGGTGGTGTTTTGTTACTAGAAGCATGTTGTAGGAACTGAATTCTTGTTCATATCCATTGACTTCATCGATGCCACTTTTCTTAGTTTCCAAGAGCCTGTGATGACTTTAAGACTCATATACCAAAGGCTCCTACTGTCAGTGGGTAGCACCCTGTCCCTTCTGAGACTGTCACTTAATAAGTTGGTAAAATATATTTTCCAAGAGGTGATGAAGAATCTGGGGAAATTCTGGAGCAAAACAAGCTGATATCGAGGAGCCAGAGACAAAAGAGCCAGCCACCCCTCCCCCCACAACCCCTCCCAAGTCACCCCTGTCCCGGCTTTCCCTGGCCTATGTTCCTCAGCCTGCATACTCATTTAAAAGCTCATTTATGTTTCTGGATGAATAATCTCTGAAAGCAACTAGATTAGAAGGGTCTTTTATCCTGACTCACAGCACTTGTGCTTCAAGGAGCACTAAGTAATTAGAAAACATTATCCTATTCATCCCATAAAGCCCAGGAGATGAAAGCAGACAGCAAAGGCTTCCATTGCCCCCTGGCAGAGAAGGAACTGGAGGCCTGGATGGAGAATGAGGTACCTGAGATGGAGGGTAAAAGTAAGAGGCATGGAGCCCGCAGAACACATGGGCAATTGTGTAATAGTAAACAATCCAGTGAGCTGAGTTGACCTAAGAACTTGGCCAAGTCATGGAGACTTCTCTCCTTGATGGGTCTTTTATACTCTCATTGCATCCTGAAGAAACTGATGACCTGAAACACCAGAACGCTAATGGGTCAGATAAACCCAGAACCTTGTAAGAGTTAGAAGGACCTTAGAGGGTCCAACACATGGCCAGTTCATTTAAACAGAAGCCAGGGAGATTCTGATTTGCCCAAGGTTGATGGATCATTCATGGTCAAAACAGGTCTAGAATTCAGGTCTTTGGAGTCCATCTATTGCTTCTTCGGGATGTAGCCGTCACACCTGTAACACCTGTAATGGAGCTCAGGGTCCACTTCCCTCACCATCTTAGGGAATATGCCTGACCCAGGGTATTTCTAAATTTACTCTCAGAGACGCTAACTTGCCCCTCCTCTCAATGACTGCAGCTGCCTGATTACAAAGAAGGATGTCACAGAGAATGCAGTTTTTCTTTTTTGCCATTGGAGGCCTTTCTGTGGCCTCATTTTCTGGTCTATTCTCACCCTTGTGCCTTTCTCTTCATTGTCTTCCAGCTTCCTGCCCTCCTCACTCTGACCCCCATCAACAGGAACTTGGGTGAGAAAAGACCCAAAAGGGAAACATTGATGCCTTGTGTCCTGCAAGTGTCTCTATGCCTCAAAAGAGTGGCAGCTCTGTCTAGGCTGTGGCCCACTTCTCAGCTAGTCAGGGTGTTCTAGGGGTCAAGACATGATCTGAAAGGACCAGGCTACTGTTGCTTAGCAGAGCAATAAGCAAAGCCCTCCGTGGCACTCTGATTGGAGAGAATGTGGATGGCAGAGCCCCTGTCTTTGGCATAATGGTACAATGGTTAGCATCTTGCCTGTAACGTTAAAATATGAGGTTCATGGCTGCCATTACCAGCTGTGAGAATGTAAGGACGTTACCTCACTTGTCATAGTTTTACCATCAAAAGGACACAACTAATAGGAGAAGACAAGCTCTTTGGTGGAAAACTTAAAAATTCCTAGGATGAAGTGTGCTTTCAAACGCATTCATCCATTTCATCGTTGTTCTTGCCTGGCCCCTGGCTGCTCACCTGGCATGACTATAGCCTTACAGCAAAGATGTCCAAATCCCAGCATCCCTCATTGGAAAAGCTCCTGCTGGGAGACAGACTAATTTCTCATTATTTTCTCCCACTTACCCATTCCCTCCCATTCAGACACCCCCCCCAGTCAAAACCAGTGCTCAGACAGGAACTGATACCCCTGACTTGCCCCAGGGTAAGCCTCATGGAGCCAAGTGTTTTCTTACTTCTCATTTCACAAGGTCATGGGAAAAAGATATAGCTAAAGAAGTCCAACCTGGATATAGAGCTGGTATAGAGGCCAGGGTCTAGTATAGAACTGGTATAGAGGCTGGTATAGACGGGGAGCTGGTATAGAGGCTGGGGAGCTGGTATAGAGGCCCGGGTCTGGAAGGTGACTTTCTTGAGATTTTTGTAAGACTAACTCACTGGGCAACACATTTTTGCCAGAAGAGGGAGACTTTGATGGTTTCCAGCTCTTTCTCACACACTCACATCTTCACCTATGGTTATGGACTAGAGGAGTGGTTGAAAAAGCTCAGAGGGCCAAGGTGCTGACACACAGGACTCATGTTCTTTAAAGAACAGGAAAAGAGGAAGGGAGCTTCCCCTCCCTCACCCCTCCCTGTTCTCTTCCAACTTTCCCTCCCCCTCTCCTCCCTCCCCCTCTCTTTTCTTACCCTCTCCTTCCCCCTTTGCTCCTTCTTCTCCCTTTCCTTTTTCCTCCCTGTCGCCACCATGGAGTGCATTGCAGAAAGGTAGCTCTCTCTCCAAGCCAGGAAAAGAGTCCTCACCAGGAACAGCATCAGCTGAAAACTTGACCTGGGGTCTGCAGTCTCCAAAACTGAGACATAAATTCTTGTTGTTTAAGCTTCAGTCTGCCTGTTTTGTCAGGGCAGACTAACATTCCTACCCATGCATTGCTCCATCAGCCCTTCAGCCTCCCAGGAGACACCTTCGCCTGCCTGCCTCATGCTCAGGGCAGAGACACTAATGGCCTTTGCAAATAAATAAAAGAAGTAGAAGTATAAATAGGCTGGTAGCTTTATTAACTGTTTCCCAAGGTGTAATGAGATAACTGATCAAATAGAGCTATTTTGCAATGGGAATGGGAAGTAATAGTTTTTTGTTTGCAACCAAGATCCCAAAGGCAGAGGATTAGAGCATGGTCTCTACAAAGGTTTCCTGCCTGGTGGAGGCAGGAGAAAGCAGGTATTTCTGGTTTCTCCTCACTAAAGGTTTTAGAAAACTCTCTGCTTTGTGCTGGCTCACACAGTTCTTGTTTCAAGATCCAGGTCAAATTCTACCTTTTCTGTGATGCCTTCCTGAGATGGTATCACACCCCCCAAGCAGGTCTGAGCTAGTCCAAGCTTCTCATTTTCCCATGAAGAAACTGAGGCGTGGAGTGCACATGACCCAGATTTTGAGTGTCTCGTTGGTGCATTTGTCTTCACAGTTCAGCTATGTTCTAAATGACTTCCTTCCCCAGATACACTCAAGGCTGACATGACTCAGGATTCAACTAAAATGTCACCTTGGAGGGTGGGGGGTAGCCTTCCTGATCACTCTCATGAAAGCACTTCTTTGTGTCTCCCCACATGCCCAGTTAGCCTCCATTTCAGCTAGCATCACCCCATTTCATTGTTCTTACAGCACATTTCAGTATCTAATCTTATTTGATTATTTGCTTACATGTGTATTATCTGTCTCCTGAAGTTATAACATAAGCTTTTTGAGAGCAGACTTATATCTGCACACCAGCCTGACACAAAGTAAATGCTCAGTTAATACTTGTGGGCACATCAAGCCATGGTCTTAGCTGGTAACCAAATGTGCATAGCTGAGTTCGTCCATCTGGGTGCTTAAACCAGGTGGATCTGCCCACATGCCACCTGGCTGCCTCTCACTTGAAGTTATTAACTGTCATCCTATTCCTGAAGATACCTTGGATTCTGCCTGCATTTACTAAATTCCTGCCTTATGGTTTCACCTTCTCCTTCTGAGCCTTTCAGTCCATCCTCAGAACGGACTCCCCCAAATCAGCACCCATCTTAACTCCCTCTTTTACGTTGCAGAGCAAGCCTTATCTTTTCTCCCTAGCTCCCCACTCTCCTTACACACTTACACACAATACATTCTGCTGGATATATGGTGCTTCCCACATATGGGTGGCATGGCTCTCCTCCCCACCTTAACTTCTTTACCCCACTCTCAGCCCACTATTATTCTCCCTGCTCTGGCATACCAGGCTGCCACAAAATCAGATGTGTCTTTCTCCTCTCTTGCAACCACAGGACAGCAGTGAACCTGTCACCAGGATTTATTTTTAGCTAATCCTGAGTTCCAAAACCTCTACACTAGTTGTAACTAGCTGCTTTCAGAAGTAAGGACACTCAGTTCACCCATCCAGGACCACAGAACTTCATTCCTGTCAGGTGTTCTGGGTTCACCTGTCCAAAAGGCAAGTTTATTTCCCTTGCCCCTTTGCTCCTATTTTTGGTCCCAGTATTAGGCTGCCCCTCCTGGCTCCTTCCTGGCCACAGAAGCTTCATTTTTTTGACATGTGTCTCACAGTCATTCCCTCCTCCTCTTTCCCCTTACCCGGTTTGAATTGTGAATAATTCATGTGTTTCCATGATCCTGACACGTTTTTTTTCTCCCTCATGAATCAAATCCCTGAGACACAGTTTATTTTCTCACCATCTCCTGGTCTGAGTTGCTGACAGGGACAGGGTTTATTCCTGTAGGTCAGGAATGGAGGCCAATACTTATGCTTGCTGATGAGACAGTTGCCATCTTTTCTCATTCTGATCTTCTGTGATACTCTATTTGTCCAGGATAGTTTTACAGGTGTGTGTTAGTATTATAATCCATGGTTGAAGAAATAGATACATAAGTGGATGGTTATATAAATAAATAGTTGCACAAATAGACAGATGGACATAATTATTTCCCTTTATAGCTTGTGCAATCACCTTTTTTATTTATTTAGTTTCTGAGAGGAAAGTAACAGATGTTTCTGAATAAGTTCCTCCATGGATACCCTGATCCTCAATTTACGGCCCCTTCCTTCTGAAAATCATTCTCAATAAAGACCTTCATAATAGCTCAGCCTTTCTCTATAGTCCAAACTCATGCCCACTATCTTAGGTGTCCAACTGAAGACTACCTTTGTGGCAAGAACTGGGCAAAACTCTGCAATGAGACAGGTTGACAAAATAGATGGTATCCTTGATCCTTTGGAGTTAACCTTCCACTGGAAAGCTAGATTGTAATTAAGTAAACATCTGTGTGTACATATATATTCCTGAACTGATAAATCTATGTGTACATATATAACTTTGATGGTTATAGGAAAATAGGTATTTTTAACATTTTAATTAAAACATCACACTCATACCAAAACCAAATAAGGACAGCACCAAGAAAGAAAGCTATAGACCTATTTCCCTAATGAACATAGATGCAAAAATTTTAAACAAAATACTAGTAAATCAAATCCAACGATGCATAAAAAGCATTATTCACCATGACCAAGTGGGATTTGTCCCAGGGGCACAAAGATGGTTCAACATCCAGAAATCAATTAACATAATCCACCACATCAAAGAGAAGAAAAATAAAAACCACATGATCATATCAATAGATGCAGAGAAACATTTGACAAAATCCAGCATCCATTTACGATAAAAGTCCTTGAAAAACTGGGGATCAAAGGAACTTACCTCAACATAATAAAAGCCATCTATGACAAACCTACAACAAACATCATCTTAAATGGGAAAAAACTACTAAATCATTCCAGTTAAGATCTGGAACTAGGTAAGGATGCCCACTCTTTCCATTACTTTTTAACATTGTATTGGAAGTTCTAGCCAGGGCAATAAGGCAAGAGAAAGATATAAAAGGGATACAAATAGGAAAAGAGGAACTGAAGCTATCATTATACACAGATGATATGATTCTATATGTAGAGAACCCCAAAAAATCCACAGAAAAACTTCTTGAAACAATAAACCAGTTCAGTAATCAATACAAAATCAACACGCAGAAATCAGTAACCTTCCTATATGCAAAAAGCCAAGCAGCAGAAGAAAAAATTTAAGAAGTCATCCTATTTACCATCGTACCAAAAACAATGAAATACCTGGAAATAAACCTAACAAAACATGTAAAAGAACTATACAAAGAAAACTTTAAAACACTACTAACAGAGATAGAAGAAGACACAAGGAAATGGAGAGACATTCCTTGCTCATGGATGTGAAAAATTAACATCATCAAAATGGCCATCCTACCAAAAGCAATCCACAGATTCAATGCAATCACCTTAAAAATTCCAATGACATTCTTTAAAGAGATAGAACAAAAATTACAAAAATTCATATGGAATAACAAAAGACCTCAAATATCAAAAATCCTCCTCCCCAAAAAAAGAGAGAATGGAGGCCTAACTATTCCAGATTCAAGCTATACTACAAAGCCATAATACTTAAAACAAGATGGTACTGGTACAACAACCGACAATCAGACCAATGGAACAGAATTGAGAGTCTGGAAATAAAGCCACACATATATAGCCAATTAATCTTTGACAAAGGAGTGAAAAACTTACATTGGAACAAAGATAGCCTCTTCAACAAATGGTGCTGGGAAACTGGACTAAGACATGCAAAAAAAATGGACCAAGACAACTCTCTCACACCATGTACAAAAATTAATTCAAAATGGTTAAAAGACTTAGATATTAGACCTGAAACCATAATATACACAGAGGAAAACTTGGACAAATCCCTCCATGAAGTACAATTCAGAAACCCCTTTCTGGAATCATCTTCAGAAGGCAAAAAATTGAAGGAAAGCATAAACAGATGGGACTACATCAAACTAAAAAGCTTCTGTACAACAAAAGAGACAAAAGAAAAAACTAAAAGAAGCCCAACCAAATGGGAAAAATTTTTTGCCCTCCACAAGAGTGATAAGGGATTACTAACACAGATCCACAAGGAACTCACACAACTAAACAAAAACAAAACAAGATGCCCAATCAAAAAGTGGGAAGAAGAAATAAAAAGACACTTCTCCAAAGAGGAAATACAAATGGCCAACAGGCACATGAAAAACTGCTCAATATCACTAGCAATCAGAGAAATGCAAATCAAAACCACAATGAGATACCACTTTACACCAGTAAGAATAGCCCACATCAAAAAAGTAGGCAACAACAAGCTGGCGTGGATGTGGAGAGAAAGGAACACTCTTACACTGCTGGTGGGAATGTAAACTGGTCCAGCCACTATGGAAAGCAGTATGGAGGACCCTCAAACTAATGAAAATGGAATTACCATTTAACCCAGCAGTCGCACTTCTGGGAATCTACCCAAAGGAGACCTCAATGTGGGTACAAAAGGACACCTGTGCTCGGATGTTTATTGCAGCACTATTTATAATTGCAAGGACATGGAAACAACCCAAATGCCCCAGAACAGATGAGTGGATGAAAAAGATGTGGTATATATACACAATGGAGTATTACTCATCAACTAAAAATGACAAAATTTGATGAATTTATGGAAACCTGGATGCACCTAGAAGAAATCATACTAGCAGAAACAAGCCAGATAGAAAGGGACAGAAACCAAATGGTTTCACTAATATATGGTTAACCAAATGAAACTACACAAGGGGAGAATGGGGACCAGCTGGAGCGGGTGGGTAGTGGAGGTGGTGGTGGGTGACCCCCAGAGACTGAAATGATGTGAAATATATATAAATAAATTATTTTTAAAAAAGGATATTGAATCCAAAAAATTTGCTAAAATGGATCTTAGTATATCTACTATATATGCATTATATGCATTCTGATAAATCCTAAATCCACTAAAACTAAGGAAATTTTGACCACAAAACCAGGAATCACTTTAAGCAATCATCTCTGATGGTAGGAGGAATTTGTACTCAGAATGAGATATGTGTTTTGGCTCCTGGTAATGTTTTATTCCTTGACCTGAAGAGTGGTTACAGGGAACCAGAATAATTCTTATTGTGACATTTGATATTTACGTTTTTAAGTACATTCTGTGTATGTTTATATGCATTCTGTGACATTTGATGTTGAAGGTTTTATGAATATTTCTTCATTAGTTAAATTTTTAACTGATAAAGAAAAACATACAAGTTTGTATGAGCACATATAATTGGTGTCACTGCCTTGATCTGGAGTCTGGGATGGCTTCCTGAAAGAAGGGGCACTGAATTGAGATTCATAAGTGAAGATGAGTTAGACAAAGGAAAAAAAGTGTGGAGAGATTCGGGGGTGAGGGTGAAGGGGGGGAGGTGAAGAGGGAAGAGGAAGAGTATGACACAGAGTAGAGCCTGTGTTATAGGGCTTGGGAACTCTGAAAGAAGTCCAACATGGCTGGGTCCCAAAGAGGGGGAAAGAGCAAAGCTACAGAGAGAGGTGGGAGCTACTAAGCACAGTTTTGCTAAGGAATCTTGTTTGTGTCCAGAGTGAACAACCCATATCAATGGGATGTGCAGGAAGGGCTTATGTGGGGGAGTGACATGATCAGATATACACACTGATGTGGTCTCTGCCTGAATATAGAGAATGGATGAGGGCAAGAGAAACTGTTAACAGGGTTCATTTCTATTGTGGGAGAGAAAGATGAAGATAGTTTGAATAAAGTGCCATTATAATTAGAGCTAGAGATAAATGGGCAGATGTAAAGGGGGGTAGTCAACAGAATTTGACAATGCATATGTTGCATGTCTTCCCTGAGTGATGTATTTCATGAGATCAGAAGCCTTCAGAAACTGGGACAGTTTCTGAAACATGGGTCTCTTACTTGAGTACTATTCAGTGTATTTCTGTATTACAGAATGTGTGATGGAAAAAGAAGTGGAGTGATGGAAGAAAGTATTTGTGGTGTGAAGTGCATAAAACAATGCAAAAAAAGACAAGAAATATATTTAGGAGCGATTCTGAGATTCCAGTGCTTCTTTCATTGAACAGGCAAGTAAATGAAGCAGAAAATGGATTATTTAAATGATAGTAAATGTGATGAACAAAGAACATATAAAATTACTAGTGCTATTGGGTAGGCAAAAACACCAATCTTCAACAATATCTCAATGATTATCCTTAGAGGGAATAAGTGATGAAACCAATGCCAGCCAGCTGATCTGTACACAAACCAGTGAAGGGAGTATCTACTCTATGCAAAATACTGTAGGACTGGAGAAGACAAGAAATACACAGTAACAACATAATGGGTGAATTTGGAAATATAGGATGAAGTCCAGGTTATTGTTGTTGAATACTGTTTGTTTAAATTTTTGGTTAGAGAGGTTTTCTGTAGTTTGGCCAGAACTTCAACATGCAGGTAAAATAATGCTGCCACAACTGTTAAAGAACTTGCAGTCAAACAAGAGTTAAACTGTATTGTTCAGACAATTTGCACAAAGGAAAATATCCTACCCTCCCTAGCTATGGACAGGGAAAGCACACGAAGCAGAAACTGTTCCGTGTCTGAGCAAACACCATTTTTGTTGATAGTAGGTCAACAAATGCCCAGGCAAGATCTGCATTTGGGGTGTAGACTTTCAGAATTCAAAATTCAAAGTCAGGCCAAGGATACAGAACAGAAGAGGAAATACAGAAAGGAGACTATAGTCACGGATTATAACAAAGACTGACTGTAAAATATATTCTTATTTTTCTAAAATGATTTGCATGATGGCGTGATATGAAATCCTTCAAAGTGATGGTTGTTTTCCAGTGAGTAAATCTGATATACAAATAACCCTTGATTATAGGCAAATCAACAAAGAGGTGGGAGGGGGCGGAACTGGGAAAATCAGCTTGAATGAGCCCCAATGTGGCATGTAAGGAGTGACAGCTAAGTGGAAACAAGGGTGTGAAGAGGTCAAGGCTGTGTGCTAAGCTGACATGAAGAGCCTCTCTGCTGGACTACCAGGCACAGCTCCAGAAAAAGGGTGCAGGCTACAGGAAGTCATGTGTTTAGGGAATGTCATGGGGACTCTCATGACCTTGACATAGTCGATCTTGTTTTCTAATAAACAAGCCATGTGAGCACAAAATTTGGTGAATCTTTTTTCCCAGGGACTCATATATTGTCCGGAAATTTTGGAACCATGAGATCTTTGCACATCTCTCTATAATTAACTTTTTAGGTGGACAAATTCCACAACAGAGCTTAAGGTCAACCACCTGCTTAAAATCACAACCAAGATTGATCCAAACCTAGATCTATGATCTGCCAAGGTGAAGGGCTGTGTAACTGATGAGATGAGATACTGACAAAATATTCAAAATACTGCAGCTACCCAGGTTGCTCTAGTGGGAGGGACTCCAAGCTGATGGTCTAAAAACCTGGTCTTGATATTAGCATTGACTGAGACTTCCCTTCTGTAGCTTCGCTGTTCTTACCTTTACAATGAGCTAGTTGAATTAGTTGATTTCTAAGATTTTTTTTAACTCTAGGAAACAGATATTGTTAAAGTCCTAAGCTGCTGAGACTGACATTTTTGGTAAGCCAATAAGAGTGCAGTAGAGTGAATAGTGGAGAGAGATAGAGAATGGAGTTCAGGCTTTTATGTAGGGTTAGATGAAGTAGGATTTTGCTGATCAAGTTAAGAGATTTGAATTTTATCTTAAATGAAGGAAATTGTTGGAAGATTTTGAGAAATGAAGGAACATAATCTGATTTAAATTTTCAATGGGTCATTTTAGGCACAGGTAAGCTCCAGGGGAAGAGCAGAATCAGAAATAACAGTTGGAACTTTTGCAATAGCCCAAGTAAACCCTGGGGGTGTTAGCTGCAGAGGAAGGATTTGAAAAGTACCTCAGAAGTAAAATCCATAGCACTTACTGGTGGATTGAATATGGAGGGGTAAGGAAAAATAGGAGTTAATGACATCTACTTATTTTTTTACTTGCGCAATTAGGTAGATGTAATTCCTTATACCCCAAAGAGAAAGCTAAAAGAAGAACAAGTTTAGAACATCAATGAATCAAAATTCTCTTTGGACACATTAAGAACTTATTAAGTATTGAGGTAGATATACCCGGTAGACTATTGGGTTTCTCTAAACCAGTTCGGAGAGAGCTGTCAAAACTAAAAGCAGGAGGGGTTTGGGCACCTCCGAGGTGAAAGAGAGACAAGAGAAGAGAAAGTGAAACATGACTAAATTCTGGGGTCTTTAACCTCATTTTGGCATTTTGAGCTTGAAGAACAGCCTAAGAAGTGCATGCTACCAAAGTCAGGAAAGATGGTGGTTTAGAGAAAGGAAGAACTGCCCATGGATGATGAAACTGAAGTAGGAAAGCAGCAGAAAAATTACCGGGATATTTGCCCTGGAGCAGTCTCTGTGGAGGGTTAAGGGTGGAATTCAACAGGAAACCTGAAGCAAGAGTGAGAGTGAAAATTGGGAGCAGGGATGTGTTCAGTAAGTTTTGCTCTAGGTGAAAGCTGAGAAATGAAATGCAAAATGGAAGGAGAGTTGAATCAAGAGAGGCTTTTGTATATTTTATTTTGTGTATTTTATACCAGAGTGCATATCTATGCTTACAGGAAAATGAAGAAACAAGTTTCAAGAGAAATTAAACATTCAAGAGAGGAGTAGAACCGAGTCCTCAGGAAGTATGGAGCCATGAGGTGCAGAACAAAGTGTGTGTGTGTGTGGGGGGGGGGGGTTGGCTGTGCCCTGCACAGGGCATGGCACCCATGAGTAAGTAGGAAGGACCAGTGGGTACAGGGACAGAAGGGTTGTAGAGAGAATAGCAGGAAGATGAGTGTCTACTATGAATTACCAAGTAAGCCTATCAGCTAGAAAAAATTAAAAAGGGAAGGTAGGCAGTCATTGGAGAAAAGAGATGTAGAATGACCACTTCCAAAAGTAGAAAAGTAGGCTTCAAAGGGCAGAGTAGCAAAATTGCTAGACTACTGCCCCTGAGGTCTATGATGGTATTGTAAAGTGACAATAGTCAGCAAAGCTACTTCTTTTTCTCCTACAGAGCATAGCAGTGTAGATGGAAGCAGAGCCAGCAGTTTGGTTTAACCAGGTTGGGTTTTTGCCAGGTAAGTGCAGGGCAAGAAGTCCAGATTGGTTTCTGCAAGGGATTAATAAATCAAGAATTCATCAGTTGGAACCTAAGCCTGGTAAAGTGCGACCATGGATATAGCAAAGAAAAAGGCAGGGTCAGAGGTTTGGGGGTGTCAAAGCAATTCTGTAATTGCAGGAGTTGGGGCATTAGAGCCAAAAAGGAAAAAGAAAAGAAAAAGAGGTAGTGGCCAGAGATGGGAAGCTTGAGATCCAGATTTGGAAGAAGATGAAATTAAAGGCTCTGTCAAGAGAAAGATTAAGGTGGTAGGAATGGGTAGGTCTCTGATACTGCCATCTAAGCTTGAGAGACACACCCCCTGATTTCCTGGGCTGTTTATCGCCTGTCTTTTCAGTTAATCAAAGAGGTAGTTACCTAATGGGCATGATTTAAGGGATGTTGCAGAAGACCCACCTACCAGAACACTTACACAGGCCTGTAACTGCTTTCTGATATTCTAGTATTCTGATATTCCTACTACTCTTCCTTCTGCTTTCCATAAGTGCCTCCATCTAACCTATTGATGCATCCTCAGTCATGCATACACAGTTATGATTTAGTGGCTCAGTCTTTCAGGTAGGACACAAGCAGACGTTAATCAGATTTTAACAGGCCACCAGGTATGGCTTTTAAGGAAGGATCTGAATATGGGCTCCTGTAAAGGGGAGAGAGAATAAGCAGCAAAATGTCTGTGAGCACCTACTCAGTGCTGGGTTCTGTCCAAGAACTTAACCTGTGTCTATCATTGGAGAAGTCATTGTTTTTGCCCATTTAGACAACAGGCAGGTTTAAGGAGAAGTGTCATGTCAGTTGCCCAAGTGCCACAGTTAATGGGCGATGGAAGTAGGGTCTGAAGTCAGAGCTGCCAAGCCTGGCAGAAATGTTGGGTGGAGACAGAAACATTTTGAAGAAGAAATGCAAGGGCATGGATGTCTAAATTCATCTTGGCGAACCTCAAAATCTGGCTCTCTCCCTGAAGCCCTCAAATCATGTGTGTGTGTGTGTGTGTGTGTGTGCACAAAAAAGAGACACACAGAGAGAGAGACTAACTCTAACTCTATTTTAATTTTTACTCTCCATAAGAGGTTGTTCCTGGATGAGTTTTTTCATCTTTTGTTTTTGGTGTTTTGTTGTTGTTGTTGTTAAACGATAATTTAAATTTTTATTAGGTGCTCAGTCACAGTATAAATACCCGCATTTGAATTGCTGACACACAGATCAATAAGGAAACTTCTGCCCAGAGTGGAGCTTTAACTTGGGAGCCTCCCAGTCACATCCTCTTTCCAGAAAAGAAGGAGTTGAGGAAACAATACAGACAATTTCCTTAAACAAGCCATAGTTAAAGGAAACAGAATGAGCATTCAAGGTTTCTGGTGTCTGGGCTTTTCTTTCATTTAGTCTCTAACTCTCATTCTCACTGAACAATCTCGCCTTTAACCTCTGTATTAAGCCATCAGAGTCTTGTCATTTTTTACTGGAGGACATAGAGAAAACAGCATGGGTGGCTGAGAACTGGCCAACTGTTTTTAAAATGAGAACAGAACCTGTGCCCCAGTATTCTGTCAGAGGTGAGGGATTCAGACGTTCTGCAGGTACAATCCACCCACCCCCAAGGCACCACTATCACCATCTCTAGTTTGGAGCACTTACAGTAAAAAAAAAAAAAAAAGCACGGCAAATAGAAAATATCTCCGTGATGCATAAAATTCAGTTAGACTGTGTCTTTAGTTCTTCGATAAAAGAGACTTTTATCTTACAACATAGCCTAAGATTTCATGCTAATCGCAGCCAAGAAGTTGGTAATTCTCCCCACGGGTATCCTGAGAAGTAGAGCCAAATTCTAAACTTCGATATCACTCCCTGTGTTCACACCACCCACCAGCATGACTCAGTGACCTTCGTTCCAGCTACAACACATCTCTCAGTTCTCTTCCCACACATCCTCTCTCAGCCTTTGCATATGCTGTTCCTTCTACCTGGGATACTCTATCTCTTTTATGGTTGGCAAAGGCCTTGCACCATCTCCTCTGTGGAGCTTAAGGGGGCACCCCAAGCAGAGTAACTCCCCCACTCACTCCTATCCCACACAACTTGAAGTAGTTATGCCCAGAAGTAGTTATCTATCTTTTCAGTTTCCAGACTGGGATGTCCTCAAACATGGGAGCCATTTCTCACACAATTTCACATTCAGCCATTAACAAAAGGCTTGAACCAGACTAGGTCTCTAGTAACAGCTTTGAAAAAGAAAATATTGGCTGAAGATCCATTCAGTCAGTCACTCAAACAATGTTTACTCAATGTTGTGTTCCAAGCTAGGAATGCAATTGTAGGACAAAGTACTTATTCTCATGGAATTTATATTCTATTGGAAAGAGACAAACAATAAGGAAGAAATCAAATAAATATATACTATGTTTTCTGCTGATGAATATGATAAGTAAAAATAAAGTGGGACAGTGAGTGACAAGGAGTACTATTTGATTTCATTTTTAGCTTTCTTTTTTATCGCCTCTCCTTATTTTCCTCACCTATCCTGCTTCTGGCAAACACTTTTCTTCTGTTTCTATGAATTTTTTTAAGATTCCATATTTCTTGCAGTATTTATCTTTCACACAGTATAAAGTCCTTCAAGCTCTTCCTTGCGCTTGTATATAACAATTTCCTTTCTAATGACTGAATGCTGTTCCATTGTGTAACTATACCACGTCTTCTTCATTCATTGGTAGACACTTAATTGGTTCTGTAACTTGGTTGTTGTGAATAATGCTGCTATGAACTAGCAGATCAGATACCTCTTCACAATTATAATTTTGGTTCTTTTGGATAAATACCTGGGAGTGGAATTGCTGGATTATTTGGTAAATCTAGTTTTAATTCTCTGAGAAATCTCCATACCATTTTCTGTAGTGGCTGCGTCAATTTGCATTTCCATGAACAGTGTACAAGAGTCCCCTTTACTCCACCCACTCATTTGCAATTCCATGTCTTGTTTTCTTGACAATAATCACTCTCACAGGTGTAAGGTGGTATCTCATTGTGGTTTTGATTTTCTTTGCCCTGGTGACTGATGATACTGAGCACCATTTCAAGTGCTTCTTGGCTATTTATATGTCTTCTTTTTAAAAAAATTGTCAATTTAAGTTCTTTACCCATTTTAAAATTAGGTTATTTGTTATCACTGTTGATTTTTGCTTTGCTTTTTTTTTGCTATGGAGTTGCGTGAGTTCCTCGGATATTTTGGATATTAACCCCTTCTTGGATATGTACTTTGCAAATATTTTATTCAATTCCATAGACTGTCACTTCATTTTGCTGATTGCTCCCTTTACTATGCAGATGATTTTTAGTTTGTGGTAGTTCTTCATGTCTATTTTGGCTTTTTTTGCTTTTGCTTTCAGTGCCGATGAAAGGTATTTTTAGATACAATCATTGGGGTGAACTTCTCTGTGGAGGTGACATTTGAGGCCACTGACCTGCTGGACACAGGCTTTGTCTTCCTTTGCTAGTAGTGGGTCAAGGTAGGAGGTGGTTCCTATGTAAAGGCTGTGATGAGTGACTTGATTTCCTAAGATGGCTAGCTGAAGAGGCAAGGGAGCCAAGGTTATCTTGTTCTCTATCTTTCCTGAACACAGTGCAGGTTCCAGTGTCAATCTACTGAGGAAGTTATCTCAGAATACCCTATAGAAATGATAGAATTGGAGATCCTGGTGTCAAAGGTCTTAAGGCACCTTAGTATCCCACTAGAGATGCTATAAAGGTGACACTGAGGGGGAGGGGGTGCTGATTCTGTCTTCAGGGCATCTAGGCAGAAAGGTTTCTGGGCCTTTGTGCTTTCAATCATCAGCGCAGTCACAGCACAATGAGGGGTGGAAATGATTAAACCAAAAGGGGCAGGGATTGTGCTCCCTTGGGCAAGTCACTGAAACTGTAGTAATCTCCCCATCTGTAAATGGGAGTGGCTAAGAATAGTCATGAATCCTACCTTCACAGGTGACTGTACAAATCAAATGTGAGGTATGCCATAGTGCTCTGAAAACTGTGAAGCACAACAAAAATGCTGGACATGATGACTTCTTCTGGGGAAAGAGAATCAGCATTCACTGAATACCTATGAAGTGCCAGGAGCCATGCAGACATAGCCTCATTCAATGTTCACAAAATTCCTAACAGGTAATATCATCATCCCCAAGTTAGAGATCAGAAAATGGAGTCTTAAGTGAGCCAGAGTGAGCAGAGTGAGGCAGAGCCAGGACTCCAGCTCAGTTCACTGATGCCTTTTGTTCTTCACTGAGTCCCTCAGTCTGTGGGTGGTTGGGATAAACTCTCCACCCTGAATCACCCAGAGCTCCTGTGTGCCTCCCCCCAGGTTTCTCAGCCCAGACCCAGAGCAAGAACTAAACATTAGCCTCCAACCACACCCGCATTGGGGTGCCCAGACCTCCCCCTACTCCCAGAGCTTCTATTCCAGGATGAGCTCGCCTCTTGGCTCAGTCTGTCCTGTGTCTGGCACATTGGAGGGGGAGGGACTCTAAAATACTGTGCAGCCCACCTGTTCCTTTGGCTGATATCCTGCCTCCATCTCCCTCTCTGACTACAGAGCAGGGCGACTCCTGGGTCTGCCTGAGTGATACCCCAGCCCACGCTCCCTCCCTGCCCACAGTCTTCCGGTGGTGGTGGTCCTGGCTGCTGCGGGTGTTCAATTTATGTCCTCACAGGCAAAGAAGAAACCTCAACAGGAATAAATTGGGCTTGGCGCCATCTGCCTGCCTTACTCCTCCCAGCTGCACCAATCATCTGAGAATCCATTACAAGAACTTCATTTTACACCATGGCAGGTCAGAGTTAAAAGAAGTGGCCCACAAGTGAATGGATAGTTACAATTGTGGCTCAGATAATCCCCAAAGTAGATAAGCCACAAAGTGGATGAGACTTTTTTTGTGGACAGATGAGAATTGACATTACCTTGTGAGAATGGATGAAGGAAAATACATTTAAGAAAAGGCACTTGCTCTGGAGCTCTTTCTTATCTCATCCTGGAGAAGTTAGAGGAGCCTTTGTTGAAAAAACAAAATGACTCCCCAAAAGAAGGGGAGTGGAAGAAGTGACAACACTGAGTCCCCCAGAAGAATAGTTTGCTCCAGTTTTATTTTTAAGCCAATCTTCGTAATTCAAGTCAAACTTGTAAGGAACATGGATCTCCAGCTTTGTGCATCTCTCTCTGGTGACAGAATCAGAAAGAGGTAGAGTTTCTGAGCGATATTCAGGAAAACATGGTTAACTAAGTACCCGACATCACTGTGTTCAAAACCTGCCTCCACCAGTTATTGTGCATCTTCCGGCCAATTAAGTCATCACTCTGTGCCTTAATCTTACCATCTGTAAAATAGGGATAATAATTGAACCTCACTCTAAAAGAGATTGTATAGATTTAGCGAGTTTCTGTGTGTGGAGTACTTAGACCAGTGCCTACCAATTGTTTTTGTCATGTAGGCGTTACTGCTTCTTAAGCTACTCACGCATAGATAGTGTGTTATTTTTGGATCCATGGCTTATGAACCCAGGAGATTCTAAACACCCTGAAGCAGGTTTTGGGGAAGCACTCCCCGCTGGCAGGGACAGGCAGACCATTCACTGAGGCTAACACTGAGTGATAGGTGAGACTTCAGAAATGTAAAGGTTATTTTCCTTTCCTAGCAGCCTTTTGTCAATGGCCAGTGATCCCTTTAGCTACATTTGACCTTACCTTAAAAGGAAAAAGGCCAGATGTTTCAAGGAGCAGGAACTTAGTCTCCTCCCAGGTTTTCGAGAGTTGGGGGATGCTGGATGGGATCCATTTTGTAATGCCTGGACCTGAGGTCAATTGTGTTAGACAAATGCCCATCTGAACCCTGTTGGAAGCTTATGGAAGCAATGGACAGGAGGTGTGTGGAGAGAGGGTGGGGGAAAGCATTATTGTTTTTGTCTCAGGGGCTCTGACCACAAGCTAGAGGTGCTGCAGGGGCTGGAAGACCCCTTGTGGGGACAGAGGGAGTAGGCCACCGGGGGAGGCTCTTGGTGACTACATTCCCATCCCCTCCCCATCTTTAAGGATGACAGCTAAACCTTTCATTCTCACTAAATTAAGCTGATAAAATACAAATGAAAAAAAAGGGGCGGGGGTGGGGAAAGGGTATGGCACACTCTTACTTTGCATTTTAATAACTCTTACACTGCGCCTCAGACTGTCTTTAATAAGAGATTGACAGATAGTGGCCTCTTCCCCACCTCCACTCACAGCAGCACCCTTTCCTCTCCTCCAGAATATTCCATGGACCCATCCTGAGATAAAGGATGGCTGCAGAATCCTTGGCATAATGTTCAGACCTCTGGAAGGGCATCCCTAGTTACCCAAAGACATGCTCCAGAGGAAGCTGCACCCAGGTGGGGCGCATTGCTGCCTCTGGGCTTTCTAAGGAGTTATAGGGATACAGTTATAGGGACACAGACCAGCTGTATTATAGGGACACAGTTATAGGGACACAGACCAGACTTGCCCCAGGGGCAAGATGAGCCCACTCAGGGAGAGAAAGGCTTCCGATGTGCTCAGTCTTCCTCTCCCTGTGTGTCTTCCCCAGCCTCTCTGACACTGGGGCCTCTGCCAGACGCAGGCAAATGGTAGTGATAAAGAGAAAGCAGGGTTCAAATGCACTGCCTGTTTCTCAAGCATTGTGCCTATCCAGCCAGGTGTTGCCCTCATGGCCCTGCTGAGTCCAGCTGCAGAAGGGACAATGCTCTGAACAGCATATGGGAGTGCTGCAGAGGATCGTGTGGGAAAGGACAGAGGCCACGCAGTCTATAAAAGGGGTGTCTCTGTTATATGTCAGAATAGCCGCATGACCGCTGATCTCCATCCTCAAATGCACCCCATCTGCTGAGGGCATTTCCATTCGAAGAGGGCTTCCTAGACGAGCCTCTGTCTGATGAGTCCCCATGTGGATGATGACTTTATCACTTAACTCACACAGCAAGTCTGAGGGGTAAAAGCCACTTGCTCTATTTCATTGTCAAGGAAGCAGAGGTTCAGAGAAGTCAAGTAACCCCCGAAGACCACACAGCCAATACGTGGCAGAGCCAGGTTAAGACACCGCCCCGGGGAGGGTCTCAGGGAATTCCTGCTTGTTCCTTCTGGACAGGAGGGGGATGGAAGGTGATGGGAGGAGCCTTGCCGGGTGCAGGCTGGTCAGCGCCAGCTTTGCAGTCTCATCGTGTCCCATCTGGAGCAAGGAGGAGCAGAAAGCTGGCAGCTTCCGCCGCAGATGAAAAGCCAAGCTTCTTCAAATTGTTTTATTTAAAGCCGGACTCCTGACTGTTCGAAGCCGCTTGATTGTGGCAGTGCTTTTCCGAGTCTCTTTTTCCTCCCTGCCTTTAAACGAAGCTCAGAAGACCTTGTGCCGTTCCCACCCCCACCAGTGGCTGGGGGGAGGGGGAGCTGCAGATGGTCTGCCTGCGAGCTGGGGGCACGGGGCACCGGGCAGCTGTGGGTTGGAGAAGGGCGGAAGTCTCTGAACTGATCTGCACCTGAAGTATAGATACAGATGAAGTCTTTTGCTTTTACAGTGACTTTCACCGGCATTAAACTTCATTTATATCTCTATAAATATATACGGCTTTGAACGGGAGGCTTTACGGCGGCTTTCTAAGTAGCAGCTCCCTGCTGCTCAACCTGGGTAGCAGAGAGGAGACAACCCCGTTATAGGCTGTGCGGCCTCTGCCAGGTCCCGCATGACCCTCGGCGGGGCTCTCATCTGCTATTCAGGGCCTTTCCCTTCTGCCGCGCCTCTGCAGTCCTCCTGCCGCCCTCTCTTGTCCACAGGCGCCCTCTCACCCCAGCTCGCAGCTGGCCGCTGTCGGGAGAAGGTGGGGGAGCAGGGACTGTCAGCTGACTCCTCTGTACACCTGTCCCTTGGCCCGAGCCCCATCCTCGACCTTGGCGTTGACGAGCTCACAGGAGACAGCAGGACGCTGGCGAAACCAGGTTTATTATTAGGGTATCTGTTTTACGGAAATCCATTTAGAGAAACAGACCATCCGCACAGATGCAGGCGCGCAGCGGCTACAGGCTTTACAGTACTTCACCAGGCAGGCGGCTGCGCCGCTCCCGATGCGCTTGCGGGAGATAAATTCAAGGTAATCTATAGAAACTCAGCCTTTAAAATTGCACACCGTCCGAAAATTCAAACAATTACTCTAGCCTAGCCAGGAGGTGGCTGTTAAGATGTTCTTCATGTGGAAACATAATTATAAAGGGAGGGGAAATGTTTCATGAACAAAATTCAGAATTCAGAAGACTTTGGAGGAAGAGGAAAGCAAGAGAAAAGGAAGTCCAAGGCTCACTCTCTCTCTGCAGCTGAGTGGGGAGCTCTGCAGCTGAGTGGGGAGTGGGGCTCAGAAACCCGGTATCTCTGGGTTCAAATTAATTTCAGTCCAGTACAATTTCCAGGTACTTCATTGGCAAGAGACATCTTTGGCAAAACATCTTTCAGATATATATTTTTTTTTAATAGCAGCCTGCCAGGCCATAGATGCTAAAGGAAACAAAGAAAAAATAGCCAACACATGTTTCTAAAATCAAGGCGATGGAGAACAAGGTCCAGCCCAGCCCATGAGCACTCGAGGGGAATGTAAAATCCAGGTCAGTCCATAGAACCATTAGCTAGTTAAAATATCAGACGCCCCTGGCTGCACCCAGTCCCCAGGCCACAGGCAACAGTCAGTGGCACCGGTGCCAAGTCTCTGAGCCAGCACTGTCCTCGGCATTTTGTAATCGTGGCCCCCTTTAATTCTCATAAGAACCCTTGCAAGGAGAGATGATGAGCCCTCTAGGCTTTTAACGGGCAAGCCACAGAGCAATGGAGAAGGTTCTAGTAAGGAAACTCAGATTAAAATGGGCCTAGCAATGACCCAAGGTCATGAGGTCAATACATGATGAAGCAGGAATTTGAAATCAAGTCTCCTGGGACTAAACCTGCTCAGGTTTTGCTTCTTGCTTCACGTGTGGCCCAAGTTTGAAGGGTCTGGCTCTCTGGCCACAGATAGAAGTGGAAACCATTCCCACCACCTAAGTGCTCTGCTTCTGGGAGAGCTGTTAGCGCCTCTAACCCTCTCCCGAGCTTCGTTTGCCCATCACTGTGCTCATGCACCTGGATCTTCTTGGGGCAGATGTCATTCCTTGAAGCCCTTGTGGATCTCCTATTCTCACTCAGCTAGGGAAGGCTTTCTTTGCCAATCTCCCTCCTGAGTCTTTGTAAAAATTAAACAATAGAAAGCAGGAACAATGTTCAGCATAGCAACTGCCAATAAACAAGAGCTGCTTTCCTTATTTGTTGTGAGACTCAACTACAAGTTAATATTGCATAAGCTGGTATGGTGCATGGCACATCATGAATATTCCATAAATAATGATAATAATAATAATACGATGATGATGAAGAGGAGGATGATTGAACAAGGGAAGCACATGTGGGAACTCTTGTACTTTGGTTGAATAGAACCAACGGTGTATAAGAATTTTTTCATTGAGCCCTCTTATATACTGAGCCTGTTTGTGCTTTCCCAGTTCTAGTAATAGGTACTACAGGTGAAGAGGGTCCCAGATTTTTACATATATGATTAGCAAAAATGCAAGATATAAAACTCCTCTAAAGAAACTTATGAAGATCACAATAAAGATATCATTTCTTGCCAAAACAACAGAAAAGGCAATTTAAGAAAGCAGTCTCAGGTTTCAACTCCCATTCTGTCACTTCTTAGCTGCAAAAAGTTGAAAAGTCACTTAATTCTGTATGTTTCAGTTTTATTATCTGCAAACTGGGAATCTGAACATATGTAATAATGTTTTAGCCACTAATAGATATAAAGTATTTAGTATTTACTGACAGTAAGATAGCCAACATGTATTAAGGGAATTCTCTATGCCAAGCATTTGGCACAAGCTCTTAGTAAGCACTTTGTCGATTTCGGTTACTATTATCATTCAGCAACAGATTCAAGTTACCAGGAACCAGGAAGGTAAGGTCATTGGTATACCAGGATCAAAGACCAAATTCCAGACCAGAAGTGTTGCACAACTGTTACTAAGCATTTGCCATTCTGGGTTCATTCTACCCTGGGATCAATGTTCTTTCTCTTCTATACCATGTAGTATGATGAGAAACACATCCAGATTAAAGAACCCACCAATTCCTCCTGGGTCTTGGGAATAGCTTTTTTATTGTGTCATTTACAACCAGAGCAAAAGATGCTATTTTAAGAGGAACCAAGTGGGGGTGAGCTTGGCAATCAAGCCCAGAATCCTTCAGAAAATTGTGATGAGTCTGTTGGCTCATTTGTCCCTGACCCCAGAACACCCTCTCTCATTTGAACTCTCATTTTGTAATGCAACCACTGGGAAGGACCCAGAGATGTGCCTGCCAAGCAAGAGGCTGGCCTCTTTCTGTCTCTTGGTACCTCTCTAAGGTAAGCTTAGGAAATAGGACCTCAGACTATTTGAACTGGGTCTGTTGTAGACTTAACAGCAATGACCTAGACCCAACCCATTTAGTTGAGTGGGAAGAACATACACTCCACTCTTCTCCCCAGTTTGTCTCCATGAAGGCACCTGCATGTTGTTCATGAGGAAAAGGAAGGTTTCAACTTCAGTGAAAACCATTGCCAACAAGTTGGAGAGTAAAACTGAAACACTGTCCAGAATTAAAGGAGGGAAAGAGAAAGCAACCCAAATGGCCATCAATGGATAAATAGATAAAGAAAATGTGGTATGTCCTTACAATGGAATATTATTCAGTCTTAAAAGAGCAGTGAAACTCTGACAAATACTACAATGTAGATAAATCTTACATATGTGAAATAAGTCAGAGACAAAAGGAAAAAAAATACATTTCTATTTATAGAAGTTACCAAGAGTAGTCAAATATAGAGATGGGAAGTAAAATGTGGCATTGGAGGAAAGAAAATGGATAGTTATTTATCATTAATGTGGACATGACAGAGTTTCAGTATGGTAAGATGGAAACATTCTGGAGGCGAATGATGGCAATAATCATATAACAATAAACATATATTCAATTCACAGAACTGTACCCTGAAACATAATTAAAATAGCAGATGGCAGATTGTGAGGCTGCTTAAATTTCCTTAGCCAACAGACATATTGGTTGTGTTCAAAATGTATCAATATATTTCTAACCCAAAGTCATGTTCCAAGGCAAAGATGTGGGATTCTTATAGCACAGTTGGAAACACCTTTTTAATACCTTTATTCTAATTTCTTCTTCCCACTGGATTTGCTATTCAGAAGATGAAACTCCAGTTAGGCAGAGGATCTCATTTGATCTTTGAAACATAACTTATAATCAATATGAGCTAAAGTTGCATATCTGCTTTTCTGTCAAATCATCTACTTGAGTTGGTTTTGTGAAGATTATTTGAATTTTCTATTTCTGCACAAACTTTTGCCTAGAGATTGGGGACTTTTCATTTTGGCTATGCCCTACTGGAGGAGTTGACACAGGAAGGTATCTTTCCACAAATGATTCAACTGGGTGCATTTTCTGCGGCAGATAAACCAAAAAAGGGCCAGAACCCAGGAAGAAGATGCTGAGTAAAGTCATTTATTTATTTATTTATTTATGTGTTTATCTATTTTGAGACTAGGTCTCACTATGTTGCCCAGGGAATCGCAGACTCGTGTTGCCCAGGGTACAATGTATTCAAGTAATCCCCAGCCTCAGCCTCCCAGGTAGCTGGGATTATAGACATCCGCCAACACACCCAGCTATCTTTTGAGACTAGGTCTTGCTATGTTACCCAAGGCAGGTCTTGAACCCACACACTCAAGCAATTCTTAGTCTTGGCCTCCCTTCTTAGGTTGTGATTAAAGGCACATGCCACCATGCCCAGCCCGTAAGGTTTTTTGTTGTGGAGGGAGGTGATAATTTACCTAGAGCATGTGAAAAATTCAATGACCTACTTAGACAAATTTTGAGGTCTACTAAAGATTAATTTACTGGTTAATCTGTCAGAAACTGATTTTTTAGTAGCAGACCTCATGCTCAAATTGAACACAAAATATCTCATGTCTCCACATTTCTTGAGCATCTGCATTTGCAAATACAGAGTGAAAAAGAAGTTAACCATCAAGATATTAACATAGGGTGTGTATGTGTGTGTGTGCATGTATGTATGCATGTGTATGTGTGTGTATTGATAACCAACACTATCAAACCTTTGATAAACTGCATTTCTTCTCCTTGGTGAAATACAAAGAAGACTCTTCACCCCAGCCTACAGTACAGCGATGGGAATAGAATGAAATGAGGTGCCCCTGTGAAGGTGTGGTGTTCCCTGTAAAGGGGTTTCTTGTCCTAAAATCACTCTTCCCCACCGTAAACTTTAGAATAGAGCTGAATTTCATAGAATAAGCACTCTCTCAGTGAATCGTCTCCTTCCCCTAAGAATCTCACAAGGGTACTCTTTGTTCCTCACTCTCTTGAAACCCAGGTGGAGTGACTCATACATGCCTGGTCTAAGTTTTCAGTTCTAAGTTTTCAGAAGAAATTTCATCTCTATACACTGTTACATTAAATAATTTAGGTCAGCTCCAGGGTAGCCACATGGATTTCCATGGTTTTTATTTGAACTTGATTATTGGCACATGCACAAATTCAAAACAACCAGTTGACTTTTCAAAACCATGACCAAAAACAGGTGAAGAATATGCCCTTCTCACCTTCTCTGTAATACATTCAATAACTAGCTTCAAATACTTGAAATTTCCTCTTAAAAGTCTAGAATCCACCAAAAAAGCACTGATTAATATAGTAAACAATGAATTTCCATTTAAAATGTAGGAGTGGGAGTTATGGCTATAGGAGTCAGAAAATGATGAGGGAAAGGGAAAGGCAGAAGCATGGGAACGTCTGCATCTTGTTTTTGGTAGTGATTACATAGATGACATAATTGTCTGAAGTTACTACTCTGATTACTAAGATCAATCTCATTTATTATATGTAAGTTATAAATTAGCATTCTTTAAAGTAACAGTTAAAAGATTGCAACCTGGAGCTGAGTAAAATAGGATGAGATGCCAACCTTCTCCTCTACACTTTTACTCACACTTCTCCAACCCCCAAGTCCCAGAGACAGTGCACCAAATTCTTTACTGTTCACTGAAAGAGGACTGGATATAAGAACACAGTCACAGTGACATCCTCTCCAAGATGTTGGATAGATTTGAGATCTAGTACTGCTGGGAGAGTGGAAGGTTTGTGTCCATCTCACACATCTGCCTTGTGATTTCTGTATGACCTCAAAGCACACCCCTCTCCTGCTCCTTAACCATCTTCCCCACATTCACGAGGCGTCAAAGGAGGCACTAGAGAAGGCTCATGGCAGTGAAAAATCATTCAACACCTAACAGCCCTGACACTGTGGCCCATGAAGTATGCCTTCTACAGGAATTTCTGGGCAGGGTGAGTATGGTTGTCAGCTCAGTCCAGAGGTCACCAATCTAGGCGTGTCTTTCCATAGTCAGCTCAGAAAGCACTTCACCAAGCTCTTGACCATCTTCTTAGCTGAGAATTTGACCAGCAACACCTTGAAACTCCTATTTGTCTTGTTCTTTAGCAACAGGAGAGTCATGGATGTACACTGAGCTCACTTAAAGGCTTTGTATGCAAATCTGTTCTCCAGGGAACAATCCATCCCATCTATCTTATAGACAAGCAGTTCTGCATTCCACAATTGATACAAAATTAGGAGATCAAAGTTCTATTTCCACTTTTGCTGCTCTCTGACCTGATGCTTTAAACACCTATATCTCCCCCCATTAATTAAATGGGTTCAGTAATAGCACCGAGTATGACTTTCAGAGAGTATTTAAGAACATTAATAAGATAATGACCACTAAGTATACTTCAATAATAAATGGTGACTTTGGATATGGTCCATCACAATGGCATGATTTTTTTCAAACCTTCAGGGATGCGTCCTGCAGAAATAAATTTACTCTCTTGTTTAAACTGTGAGATTAAAGGATGGGAGGAGTTAAGAGATCTGACATATAAATGACATTATATAGATACTTGTTTTGTCTATTTCAATCTTTTCTTTCCAACTATCATCACAACTTCTGAGTTTCTGCTTCCTTTCTGCATTCTACTTCCTGCCACTTGAACTAGATGCTGAGGTTTCTGAATCCAATGTCAAACATAGTTAAAAAAAATAAGTGTGATTTCATTTAAGATGAAAACTCTTATCCAGGAGGCTACCCAACTATAGACAGAGAGTATTTTGTTCCATTTGGAGGAGAACATCAGGATGATAAATTAAAAAGCAAACAGAATCCCCATCCTAAAGTTCACTGTGGGTTGGAAGGAGAAAATCTGCCTGCCCCACCACCTCACACAACTCTTGTTTCAACATATTTAAAGTAACCAGAGCCTTAAATAGTTAGGAGTCAAATCAAAGTAACTTTGTTTTTATAAGAAGCCACATCTCTTCTCTCTTGGGATGCTGGCTCCATGGAAGCTTGGATGATTGAAAGAAGTCCCCACCACCACTTGTAGAATAACCTGATCAAAGTTTTTGAAACTTGGGCCTGGGACTTAGGAAGGATAACAGGGAAACAATACTGTCTCCTGAGAAAAATCAAAGTAGATTTGGGAAAATTATTTGGTATATTTCAAAAAGACAGGAAGCAGAGAAGATAGAGCAGTATCTTGCAAAAAATGAAATCTAAAGTGAAGTAGAGATTCTCAGTGCCAGCAGACATAGCATTACTTCAAATCTGCACAGTTAGGACCAATCTGGATTCGCTTCTGCTTCTGCAGGCAATTGGGAAGGAACCTTTCTCCTGAGTTGTTTCCCACTGGCAGGAAACAGGGAAGAACAGACTTTTATCCTCTTCCCAATCAAGCATAATCAAGAAAAGCATAGGCAGAGCAGTAGAAGGTACCTCTTGCCTCTTCCCAATGTAGTATAAGCCACATGGGCTAATCTCTACAAACCCAAGACACAGGTACTTTCCTTCCATCATGAAGTCAGGGGGACTACAGTTCCCCAAACACCCAGCCTGATGTTCACCTGTTGCACCTGCCTGCTTGCCATAGATTCACCCCTGGAGAGAAAGTAAAAGGTCAGATTGGGCTCTCTCCACAGCAAGAAGCTGGAGAATCCTGGAGAAATTGACATTTTAAAAACCAGCTCTTCCAAGCTCTCCGAGGAAAACAACTTTTAACTCTATCTCCACTCTCAACCTCTTAGGCATCCTTTACAACACTTTCCCTCCATGGATGGTTTGTAAGGAAAGAGTTAAAGAAGGTGCACGCACTAATTCCCCAAACCCTCCCTCTCATCTACATAGAAAAAGAACAACCCTACACAGAGACACGCAGAAACCCACTGGCAATTTTGCTCAGACTTCACCTGTCTCATGCAACACACACACACACACACACACACACACACGAGTCCACGTCTCCCTTTAATTCGGTAGACATAGTTGTGTGCCTTTCTTTTCCCTATGCAGAACCCAACTCAACTGACAGCAGAGAGATGTAACCTTAGAGCGAAATGCTTTGCTGGAACACACTGGAACCCAAATGCAGCTCGTAGCTCTCCGTGGTGCTGAAATCACGCGAGCAAGGAAATCAAGGAGCAAGTGAGCCGGACTTACCGAGCTGGGGGTGGGTGACAGCGGAGAGAGAGGAGCTTCCTGCGAAGAGAATTCTCGTATGTGTGGGCTGGAGCCAGCTGATGCGCTCACCTAGAGAGCCCACCTCTCTCCCTTCTCTTCCCTTCCTCCTTTCCTGGCAGGAAGCTAGCAGGCTCCACGAAAGAAATGAAACCCAAGCTAGCAGGGCTTGGGAGTGAAAGAGAAATAGAAGGTAACCAAAATAATATCAAAAAGTCAGGTGGCTTTACTCCACTAGTGGTAATTCCTAGGGTTAGAGAGGAATTCTCTTTTCTCACTGTGTCTGCGCCTTTCTCCGTCTCTGCGTGTTGAACCAACAGCCCTGGCTCTGTCGATTCCTGCCTCTGACGTGAAAGAGACTAGGAAGCCTGGGACTGCTTTGCTCTCTCTCTCTCTCTCTCTCTCTCTCTCTCTCTCACGCGCTCTCTCTTTTCCCCTCTTGCTAAAATTTCAGCAGCAGCATGATATTTTTTTTAAGCCGCTGGTTTTCCATCCCCCTGCAAGCAGCCCCCTAGTGGACAGAAAAGAAAAGAATCTTGAGTTCTCTTGCACAGTCCAAACATCAACACAGAAATGTCCCTGTGTCCAAGAACGCTTGGGGGTTGCTTCCGCACAGTCCTCTGTGCTGGCTGACTCTTTTCTCTGCTTAAACCAAATAGAAAGTGAGAAGTAAGCTGAAGATGAGAGTGAGAATGGGAGCTTTGCAAATCCTGTACCTAGGCTTGCAGGAGAAAGATAGAATGAGATGGGGAGAGAGGTTGGAAAGAGAACAGTTTGGAAGGAAATCAGATGGGTTTGGGAAGTGGTTTAAGGTCTTTGATGATCAAAGAGTCTGTCTGCAGCCAGATGAGCTAGACTACACCAGGGAAGCTTAGGAATGAAGTGCTTAAAGATGCAGGGGATAAAGAAGACCAGAGAGAGAGTATTTCACAGCACTTCATCTAGTGCTCTAATATTGCTTGTTTGTTTGTTTGCTTGCTTGCTTGAAAGCTGCACCGAATCTTGGAATCTATGGCCCGAGATCATCTCAGAGATGGAAAGAAATGCATTGCTGGGCATCCATGAAGAACTGCACCAGAGGGGGACCATCACGGGTCACCGTGCACAGGCTCCTGAGGGATGTGACACTATTTTTTAAATGTACAGTTTCACAGTCTCCTGAAATGAATCCTAGTACTTACATCTACAAAGTTGAGTTCTAGTTTGAGACTGCCATTTGCTTACTGGTCATTTTGCTTCTTCATGGCTCAATTTCACTATTTCACTGTTCGTAAAATGTGGATAATGCTGCCCCCTCCCTACTGAATAGGAATGCTGAGGGATTGGAATGATAGAGACACAGAACCACAGGTTTTGCAGAGAATTTAACATAATCTTATTCAAATGATTTCTTTATGTTTGACTCACCCCTAGCAAATAATGACAGCTAGCATCTGTAGCAATTTTTACCAGGCAGCAGAAACTATTACAAACAGTTAAGTGCATTAGTTCATTTAATCCATAAAATAACTCTACAGTGTAAATACTATTATTGTTGCTTTATAGACCAGAAAATTGAGACTCAGAGGGATACAATGACTTGTCCAAGATCACACACTTCAGAGCATGAGCAGCATTAGAACACAGACCATCTATCTGGCCTTGGAGCCTACATTTTACCTACCCTATGTATTAAATGCATGTGTATGTGTATACATGATTATGTAAGTAAAAGCAATAGAATCTGAAATAGACTCTAAAAACACAGATATCATTATATCTTGTTTATAGTAAAGTGCTTATGTTGTTATAATAAATTCATATGTAGCTGAGCTTTTGAATAAATTATTTATAGCTAAGCATACCAAAACAACTGGAAATTGCTATTATTGATGAGAATCCTCTAAGAAAACAAATTCTCTTGATGATTTGGTAGCTTCACATATACAAAACTAACTGTAAATCTCTTTAAGCTAGAAACTATTGGACTTTAACATCAGTTCAAAAGACACATCACTTGATTTCTGCACCCAAAGCAAATCATTTATGGCCTCATGCCTAACACAGCACTAGAGTAGAGCTGGTGATCTGATAAGCTGAATTACTGCTACTAATGTGGCTGAAGTTTTCTGATTTTCTTTGACTCAAAAGTGAATGGAACAGTAAAAATGGTGGAAATCAGGTCCCTGCCTTTAGCAGCTTCCATTCTTCAAAGGGAGAAAGGGAAGGGGGTGGACAAGAAAGACCACCCAGTTCAGGGTAAGTGTTGAGACATGGACTGAATGTCATAAATGGGCACATATAATAGACAACTAACTGATCCTTGAGGACAGAGGAACTTCCTGAGATGGGTAGATTTTAAGCTGGAGAATGAAAAGTTTCTTCAGGACAGATTAGGGAAGAAAAGTGGAAGGCACAGCCTATACAGACTTGGCAGTGAAGAGTGTAAAACTTTAAGCACCCTTCTATTCACAAATGGCAAAACTGAGACTCAGAAAAGTTAACTTTATCAAGGTCACATATCAATTAAATACATATCTATTTGGCTCTCAAGTTCCCTTTGGGAGGTGCCATCCTGCCACCTCTAGAAAGGCACACACAATTCAAAAAAATGTATACAGTAACAGAGGTGGTATCTACTAGGATACTGGAAGTGTGATCCATTACTTTTAGATGAGAAGGTCATAAGAAGTCCACAAGAGGGGAAACTCAAGATGCCACAATTATTTCTGGTGGATGTGAAATTACTGGATGTGTTATAAAGTAAGAACATTTCACAAATATAGAGACATTAGAGTTTTGGGTTTGAAAGAGATAAAAGAGGGGTTCAAATGACATGTTACAGAAACCCAGAGGACAGCTGTGAGGGATTGGGGAAGATGTCACAAAGGAAGTGGTTTTCATCAGGACCTTATATGATGGGGCTCATATAGACCAACCATGCTGTGCTCCATAGCACCCAGTCATTTCACATAGAGACCACCATTCCCAGCTGTCTTGAAGAAAAATGAGACATAGGCAGAAGAGGGTAGAAGATCATGTAGGCACAGAAATGTCAGATTTGGAAAATGGAGGGGCTTGAGAGCAGTGGGGATAAATGAGGTTGATGGATACATTTGGTTTTGGATTTGTCAGGTTTGGGGAAGAGTATGTTTACATTATAACAGAGAGGTCTAGGTAGCTGCTGGAGTACCCTCTGGATCTCAGGTTAGAGATCTGCAGTTGATGATATAAAGTTGGAGCCCTTTGGATGGACATGATAGTTGCTGGGTAGAAATCATCCATGGGAGAGAAAACTAAATGGATAAAGGATAAACTCCCAACTCTTCCTTAATCCTTGGGTCAAGTTTTATAATTATTCATTAGCTCAGACACTCTGTACTGTTACTAAATCAGTGCCAGTGTCATCATCACTATGATATAATTTCCCTAAGAAATCCCACACCTTGGTTATCATTCCAGAAGTCTCCTGGGGTCAGTCCCTCCTGAATTTTAGGTATGTACACAAGGACTCAGCAGATACAGATGCGACTTTTTAACAGACAAAAGGAGAGATTCTGACTTAGGATTTAGCAAGAGCAGAATAACAATAAGGACCCCTCCCTTCCCAGACTGATCTGGACTGGTCTCTTCTAAAACAAACCTTTAAATTTCCTAGTCCATCCTTCTCAGGCAAGTTATGATCCTGTCCTCTCTCTTTTCCTAACTTCTATGTTTACCTGATAGCATTATGTAGAATAATGAAGTGTTGCCTGTAAGGATGTAAATCCTTGAGGGATGGAACAGAATTTGCCATCAGGAAGCATCTAAAAGTGTACCATGGGGCTGTGGTCACTTTTGCTTGAGAACTGGGAGAGATAAGAAAGCAGAGAGAGAAAGAGAGCAAGGGGAGGTGAGGGAGGGAGAGAGAGACTAAGTTTCTAACAAATGTGCTGGGTTGAAGGGAAAAGTAATGTGAATAAAGTTTCTTCCAGATGGAGACACCAAGACACCATTTGGAAGGTAATTTGTTTTTGTCTTTTGTTTCTTACCCCAAATCTTCTCCCCATAGCAAAGGCAAGGAGGCCAACGCATCTGTGCAGTCTGAATGTGGGCTAAACCTCACTAAGCAGAAGAGTCCTGCAATAACAACGCACACCCACCTCTCTCATTGCCACATTCTATAGGTGGAGGGTCAAAAAGTGACATTCTGTAAGAAAGGGGTCCAGGAATATTAAGCACAGAGACCCTGGAAGTACTGACTCTTCTAAATTGATGGAGCAACCCAACAGCACTAGAGGAAGAAGGACAGTATCTGCACCACACTCCACAGTCTCCCACGGAGACTAGCACCCACTCCCACATCCCACCCTTACCACATGGGGACAAGAGGAGCCTCAGCAATGGCTGGGAGTTCAAAACTTCCTAGCACATACTATACAGATAATCACAGTCCACTATTCAGACCGTTATGAAGAAGCTGCCTCAGCGACCCCCAAGCCTTTAAGTGAGGATTTGCAGTTACATGTTACTCCCGAAGCCCATAAAGACAAAAAATAGAAGCAAGCAGAAGTTACCAGCAGTCATAGTTGCCTGCTAATTGGAGTTCCTAACAGGGGTCCAACTTGGGAAGCTGCCATCTGTTGGGTGGTTGGAGTAAATGACTCGTCTATTCCCTTTCAACTCATGTAAAATGTAGTTGTATTGACTTGTGGCTGAGGGATTTGCCTACAAAGGGTGAACTTAAGATCTGTGGCTGTTTTCTGCCAAGTGGGGGAAGAATTCTTATAGATGACCATGAAATTATTGTAATCTCCCCCTTATAAGGAAGTAGGGGAAGTCCTGAGCTTCCAAGTCCCGGCCTGGGCTCAGTCTCAGTTTGCTTGGCCAGGCCTTGCAACCCCACTGCACAATGGGGGTGGTGTCTGGGAAGCTTCATGACAAGCCAGCTGACTGTCACACAGACCAGAAACTTGGAGTTTCAGAGGCACAAGTTGGGGAAGAGAGAATGTAGATGAAGAAACAGTCCCTCAAAGGAAACACCAGTGTGTAGAAGGAGTCTAGAAGGAGAGTTTTACCTTACAGGTGGAAGCTTGCCTCTACTGGATAATAAGGTGGACTATTCTATCAATTCAAACCTATTGATCCACTGAAAAGTCAGAATCTGCCGGGTGTATGAGTGAAGTGAGTGAGAAGAGACGCCTGCCCCAAATATCTCTCCTACTCTGGTGTCAGGAGACAGCAAACACCGCTGTGATAAATTGTGGTGTCTGCTGAATAGCTCTCCCCCACACCATTCTCCATGTCCTGGAACGAGAACCTATCCATCCCCTACCCCAGGTACTAGTCTGAACACTTGACCTAGGCCAAGTCAACCTAAGTTCCCCATTTCTCCGGACACAATGATAGGTGCAGGGCCAGGCTCAGGTTAGACACTAATCAGAGATTTTCTTGGAAATTGAAAAGAAGTTCTCTTACTGATGATGTGGCCAGACAGGGCCGACATAAGCCTGGAGCTGACCGCAGCATCTTCCCTGAGCTTATGGAGGAATACCACACACTGTTAAAGATGATGCGAATACCCAGCAGGAATCAAGGTCAAAGATGGGGCAAAGAGAGCTCAAATACTGTTGGAACCCCAAGTTCAAACAGCTCTGAAACCCACAGCTGGTTGAGTTGATCAGTTTTCCTTTTGTTTCAGCTAATTTGTGGTGGGTACTTGCTAAGTTGGTTTCTTTGGAATCTTCTAAGGCTCTGGAGGAAATTCACATTCTTCGTAGGGATTCACCCAGTCTTCAGCTGGGTGAGGAGCCCCAAACTGGGAACCAGAACCTAGGAAGAGTAGGTACCTGGGGTGTGAGAGTAGAGCATGTTGGAAGATGACCGACAATGTCGGGAGGAAAGAAAGACGTTCTTGACTCCATCATTCTGTCAATCAGCTTATCACTGGTGAGGTCCAAGGAGTGCAGAGAGAAGAACCAATGGAAAAATAAGACAGTCACCACCATGTCTGTATAAAAGATGGCAGGATGTGGGAGGCATGGGGAAGACCTGTCAGAGAACCCTTTGTCCCTGCAGCCTGCATGCTCAATTGTGCTCTTCCAGGTTTGCTCTTCCAGGTGGATGCTGGGTCCCATCTCCTGGCACCACAAGGTTCTGCTGTCCTGCGTATGGAGTGTCCATCTGTCTTTGCAACCTGATCCTCCCCTTCTCCAGATTGCCTAGCCCAGAACAGTACCTCTAAACATCTTCCACATCCTCAGCTCCCATTTGGGCATAACTGGCTTGGAAATCATGGCTCACACATACACCTCCCACTTAGGGAAGCTGCCACTCTGTGTGAGCAAGTTCACCTGTATCAAGCTGAGGCAGGACCCCAGCCCCTCCCCTTGGCCAGTGTCTCCTGTCTAGGGAGCCTGGCCAGCCATAGCCTGCTGAGGAAGGAGGCTGCTGGCTGGAGAAATGCTAGCAGGGAGGGAGGCACTGAGCCCCTGGCTCCCCAGCCTGCCTGCCAGCCAGAGGGAATCACTATCTACACCCGAGAGCCCGCCAGGCTTCCCACACTAAATTAGCAAGAGCAAAGCAGATGTCTCCCTTCAATGCAGCAAAGGATTAGATGAGAGAGAATCAGCCTCCCCTCCCTTTCCTACAGGCAAGGGAAGTCTGGGATCCTTTGCCTGGACCTTGCAGACTAGCCATGACCAGGTGGCTTGGGTCACCAAAACTACCCTCTGCCCCTGACTCTTCCTTTCCCTGGCTGCCCCAAGGTTTGAGTTTCCTTCCCAAATGAGAAATGAAAAAATGTACTCTCATTTTATCTTTAAAGGATTCATTTCCTTTGATTTCTGAATCGGAAAGCACTGGCCTTTTCATCATGTTGGCCATAGGGGAAATTTCATGACCCCCCCCCCGTCCATCCTTCCTGAGTCCACTCCCTGTGCAAGAGCCTTATCCCTAGTCATGGCCTCCTCCCTTCTCCCAACCGTTCAGTATCTCCTGTTCCTCAGCAGCAGCAGAAGGGGTAGCAATGGCTGGTGTGCGTTCTAGCTCCTTATCATGGGTCTCTGACCTGCCACCCTCTGTTTCTCAGTCTGACTTTGAGGGGCAAAAACCTCCCCACAGCTAAAAGCCTTGCTCACACCTTCCTCTTCTCACAGTCACTGCAGAAAGTAGGAGTGAAACCACCTTCTCACACCAGGAACGCCTGCCTGGACTCGGGTCCCTCATGTGTAAACTGGAATAATATTCACACCTGCATCACAAGGCAGCTGTGCAGGTTGAGTAATTCATGGAAAGCTCTAGAACAATGCCTGCAGTACAGTGAGTGCTCCATGCAGCTATTATTCAGTGAATACACACATATTTTCCTTAAAGTCCCCTTGCTTGAATAAATATCTTTTCTGAATTTAGCACCTATCCCTCGGAAACTGCTTGAGTGAATGTCGTAGGATCTGTGAGCTTGGCTCCATGAACCTGACCAGGCCCCGCCTCCAAGGTCTTTGGTGGTCTGAGGATGATAAGACCCTGGATATGGTGGGGATGGGGGTGGACGGACCTGGGTTTAACTTTCTGCTAACCCACTTTTAAAATGTGCAACCTCTGGCTGGCCACTTATCTCTCCACATTTCAGTTCCTGCCTCAGAAAAGAAGGGCACAATTATGACTCTCTCTCCATGGCATCATAGCCACCAAATGAAATAATAGATGAGAAAGTAGAAGCACAGGAGATATTCTCCAATCTTCAGGCTGGTCAAGCAAACAAATTAACATCAGACAAATTAATAGGAAAAAAGAGCACATTTACTGGCATATGTGATGAAAATGGGACAAACTGAGGGTTTATGTCCCATCCCTAAGGAACAGGATAGAGGCCTGGGGTGTCAAGGAGAGAGGAGGGGGTCTTCATAATGAGGAGAAAGTGACTTCATGTGATAGAACTTGGCCATTGGATGTTTTCCCAAACTTACGTCTCTCTGATTTAGAAAAAAATATTTTTTTCTGGGGCTAACTGAAACTCTAGGCAATTGACATTCTCAAAGGTTATGCAACAGTTTGTCACTGAGACCTGAGATCCACAGGGTCTCAACTGACTTTTGCTCCATGTGCGAAGGCAATGGGTATTAGAGATAGCCTGCCCTGGGCCTCTCAGAAAAACCTGTCTGAACACTTTTGGAGAGATCATTCTGACAGACATTTCAACAACAGAGTTGAAAAGATGGTAGAAATTCAATAGCCATTTGCTGAGCATCTGTCTACAGGGGCCTGATCTTGCTTCTTCATAGTTCAGATGCCACCTCTCAGGGAGGGCTTTCCTAGCACCCCCTCTTTGATGTTGCCAGCTTTATGTACTAACACCAGCTGACAGCTCATAGTCTACCTTTTGTTGGTTATTAATCTGTTCCCCCATTGCACCCACTATGCTTCAAGAGGACAGGGACTCTGCCTGAGCTGTACCCCCAAAACCTACTATGGCACTTGGCTCTTGCAAACATGTTCAATAAATATTGTCACTAGAAAGCATATTTTATTTTCTAGTCATTTTTAGTTCCCTCGTAGCATGTTTTATTGCAAGCAATAAGGTTTTGAGTCAGGCAGAACAGAATTTAAACCTTCCCTTTTCTACCTTAAGAAATGTACTCTGAGCTCCTGTTTCTTCATCTGTAAAATAGAGAAAATAATGTTTATACTGTAGGTTAGCATAAAGAGACACTGAGATAATGGCTTCTGTTAGGAGGTGATGGACATAAGTAGAAGTTCATTAAATCTTGGGTGAAGGAAGACATGAAGGAAGGAGAGGCCACACACCTTGTCCTTTATCTGATCTCCTATCTCCTTACCTTTCTCTTCCTCTAGGCTTCCTCCTTCCTTCCCCTCCCCCAGGCTGGCTTGCTAGGACTCCTGCTAATCCTTCAGCCACAGGGCAGGTGTCTGTCTTTCTGAGTCCCTGCTGGCAACAGCAATCTGGATCAGCCTTAGAAGTTATTACCCTTTAAAGCAAGGGTCGACCACTAGTTTAGCTCAAGTGCCACAAATATGGAACAAATTTTGCCAGAGGCACCAGAGTGGCCAAAGGAACATTTTTCCACTTTTCAGAAAGGCAAGAACATGGGCACTTTGGTTTCATGTTTGGCTTTTCTAGAAACACTTTGTTATTCACTTCCTTTATCTCTTTCTATCTTTTTAATCTATCAGTCTTTAAAGAGTCATCTTCCTCCTTCCATTTTTACACCTCTCTTATTGGACTTTTTTCTTCTGCCCTCTCAGATAGTGCTAGTGCTATGTGTTCTAACCTTCTCCACCATCCCCTCTTGATTTCTTCTCTTCGAGAAGCCAGAGTATGAAAGATTCCAAGACTTATATATGAAGGGGTGAAGACCCTAACACTGTGAGGACCATTCGTAGAGACCAAACCCCCTGTGTCAGGTGTCAAGGTGAAAGTTCTGGGTTTGCTCTCAACAGTATTTTCTTTCTGCTCATAGCAGAAGAGCTTGAACAGTTGGAAGATATACAAGGGCAAAGGCTTTCTGGGTCTTTAGAAGGAGGCAGTCAGGTTGGTGGGGTCTATGCTACTGCATTTCCTAGTCTTCTGGTTCTACCCAGGAACCCACCTGTGAGACTTCTGGAAAACATGGACAGCCATCCCACAGAGCACAGATTGTAATCTTAGTCCAGACAGGGATGCCATTCTCCTTCTAGTCCATCATCCATTAACACACTGTCTCAAATTTATGTTCCTGCTTTTGAAAATTGAGAATAACCATCTTGAACTCTGGGTCCCTCCCCCCTTTAGAGAGTTTTCTGAGGGTTGAATGTGAGGCTTCAGGTCTTAGGATCTGTAGAGGTAAGGAGGTCAGCAATGGCCAATAAAGATGTAAGACAACCTGCTTCCCTTGCTTTCACAGATCTCTTTCTCTCCCCTCCCCCCCTTTTTTTTTAAATTTGAGGGCAGCCCAAATTCAGTGAAGCAAGCTCAAACCCCATGTGAGATAGAGCTATATTTTCTCACATGGAATAGCACTGTTGGAAAGTGTTAACTCAACAGCTCAAAATCAGATTTTGAATTCCTTTGGCCTCACAGGCAAGCTGTCCCTTCTGTATCAGCAGCCCCACTTCTCACACCCATCTGAACTGTGCCAGCACTGCATCTAAAGAACACATGTACACCTGAGGCTTCTGTCAAGCCTGAAGACAGGGACTTTGCCCCCTCAGAATCTGATATGGCACCAAGTCCTCCAAGTGTCTGGGGCTCACCATGCTGTGAACTTGAATGTTCAAGCTGTTTTTTTGTTTGTTTTTTAAAAAAGACCTTTTCGCTGTTAAGCACAAGTTAAGGGGTTCTGAGCTCTTAAAAATAAAAAGTATTTTAAATAGCAATGATATTTAGGTTAGAGGGAAAAGTCAGAGAAGACTTATACTAGGAGAATGTGTGTGTATATTCATCTACATGTAAAAACATTATCATAAGCCAGACATTATGTTAAGCACTATATATACCAGATTTCATTTCTTTAAATACTTAACAAGAAAAATGGAGGGAAAGTTTCCTAAGTAACTGAAAGCATACATATATCCTGTACCCAAGAATGAAGATGAATGAAAAGGCCTGTGGAAGAAAGTAAGTAAAAGGATCCTATATGGAGACAAGTTCTACTCTGGGCTGCAGGCCAGAAGTCTCCAGAAGAAAGGAAATAATGAACTTACAGAATGTCAGGATGGAAGGGGCTAGAGAACTGATCTTTTCCCACTGCCACAAGTGTTCCATTTTACAGGTGAGAGCTCAAGGAAGGGAAACTTGGGCCCACCCTGACACTAACCATATCGAGTGTTTTTGGTCAGGGGTCCTTCAAGGAAACCTACCAGAGCATCCTTGTGCCCCACCAGCCAGCATTTAAGTCACAGAAAAAGGATCATGTTTCATCAAGTGTCACACATCTCCCTGTTAGCCACCTGTGACCATGAAGGGTCATTCCCATTTTGTGCTTAAGGCTCAGTCCCATTTGGTGTGGCCAGGGCTTTTGGTGACCAAGTGGTCACCAATCCAGGCTTTGCTTCACATGCTCTCCTGACTCCCACATGCCTCTGTCCATGTAGTTGTTTCATCCTAGATGGTACCCTCTAATTCACTACTGAGGACTAGAGAACACCTTTGTTTTCTCAAAAACAAGAAAGTCAGACTTGACATTTGTCCTTCCAACATGTCTGTCTGAGTTCCTTGGAACCTTAGAATCACACAGCATTCAAGTTGACAGAGTCCAGATGTCATCTGACTCACCAGCTGGAGAGTAGTTAAGTGACTCATTCAAAGTGACACAACTGGTTTTAGGCAGTCTGAGGCTGAAGACTGAAAGACCTGCCATCAGTGGTAACAGTTTACTGGTGATGGTAGGTCACTAGCCCTAACAGGTATCAGAGGGTCAGTCTGAGGGCAAAGGGATGCAGATAAGGATGGAGTGGGGCCTGGCAGTGGAAAAGTGTGGTATCCATGCAGCTTGTTATAGCCCATTACCACCTGGTGAGGAGTGTGTTGTTGTGCATTTGCCAGTCACTGCACACACATACACTTTATATCTTATTTGACACTATGAAGGGAGCAGAGTTGCAGTATTTCCATTCTATTTCCAAATGAGAATGTGCAGGCTCAAAGATAACACGTAATTGATAATAAAAAGTAATTTAAGAATGTAAGGTTAATAATATAAGTAAATTATCATGTATATTAAATAATTAAATTATACACACTGCAGTAACTTAAGTTGTGGAGCCTGAGGGCCTGCATCTCTAGGGTTGTGTTTCCTATACAATCATAGTCAGGGTGGTAAAAATCAATTAGTTATTATTTATTAGGCATCAGATACTGTTTCATGTAAGCATATTTAGATAGGTATGGAGAGAAAGAACAAAGGATGTATATTATGTATATTAATTCTATTGTTTATATATAATAATTATATGTAATTGTCATTATATAATAATACTTATTCCTTCTTTACAGCAGTCTTATTAAGTTAACCATATGCTCTCCATTACATAAATAAGAATACTTTAAACCCTAAACAAAACCATAATCAAATAGCAATGCTTTTGGCAGGTGGGATCTGGCAACAGTTCACCTTTCCCTAACCCCACCCCTCCGCCATAAAAACCACCCACCTTCCACCCTCCCCACACAGGCACTTACTTTAAACCAAAAAGGAACTGGACCAAAGCCCAGAAGATGTTCCATGAACCTTTTGTTACTTTCCTGATTCACTCAGGATCTGTCATCTTAAATTTAATAACAAGAGAAAAGAAAATCTGCTGGAGAGAACAGAATTGTGGGCAAATCCTCAGCACCCCGCAGCACTTGGTTGTGGAAGTGAGCATCCCTTCCAAGGGTGCTCCATCCTGGCGGCGCCAAGGGCACCCCTAAAGGGCAAGCAGAGAAGTGGCGGGCCCCAGTCCCCGTAGGTCAGGCAGGACCCAGCAGAGAGCCAAGGCACCTAAACCACCGAGATGCTAAGAGGGTTTCAGGGTAATCTTGACAGCAAAAACTGACATCTTTAAATCCATCTAACATCCTACAATCAAAAACCAAATTATCTGGTATCAAGAACAATCGAGTCCACAGCAAATGCCAGCAAGGAAATCGGTGGGTGGTGGAGCGAAAACTCCCAGCAGGTGGAAGGAAAACGCCAGTCAACAGGTGGGAGAGAGAAAGAGCAGGATAAACAGAGGATTTGCAAAAAGGCCCAGGAGAGAAAATGAGCTGTTTGGACAGAGCTGAGCTGCAGAATGGAGGTGGGATGGCCTTGGTCTCTTCGCACAAAGTAGTGGGGGTGCCAGCTTGCTGCCATCAAATCTGAGGCTCCCTCCCCTGCTTCTGTGGGGATGGGGGAAGCCGTGCAGCCGGGCTGTACCATCTTGTGATGGTGACATGCGTGTGATCCTACCTCTGAGATAGAGATAGAAATAGAAATTACAGTATAAAAAATAGGGGTGAATTATTCTCATTTCTCTCCATTCCCAGGTCACTAAGTCCAATAATAGGATCACCCACTTCTCAATCATGCCCGACCCAGGCATCTGCTCAGCTCATGGGTTTGCCAAGTGGAAGAAATATGCAACCTGAATACAGACTAAAAGCCTGGCAGGTTTGTAAAGTGTCTTGTACTCCAAAGGTCTCACATTCCCGATCTGTCACTATTTCTTTGTTTTTATAAATTTTCCATGTGGTGAGAGACACAGGGCTCCAGACAGGTTAAGAGATAGCACTGTATGTCTATTTCTGTCAGAATCTGAAACCCAGATTTTTCATCTTTAGTTGCAGGGCTCTGAACATTACAAGGGAGAGAGAAAGAGAGAGAGAGAGAGAGAGAGAGAGAGAGAGAGAGAGAGAGAGAGAGAGAATGAGAAGTGGTCTGCAGTGGATCTTGGGGGGACCCCTAAAGTACCATACTTGAAGAACCCATGTCCAACCAAGCCACGATCCCCACCATCAAGTGGAAGTGTCCCCAACATCTCTCCCCTAGTGTCACTCTATGGTGAATAAACCAAACATGAACTGCCCAGGGAAGCTGGGAAATCCTGGGGGAAACTGGTCTCTGTGGGCCATGTGAATGTGTATATGACCCCCTAAAACTAATAACCAAAGAAGGATAATCACAAAGACACAGTCCTGGGGACAACGACAGGGAATGGGACTGGGTTGTGCCAGGAGAGGATCCATTGAGGGATTAAATGCCTTGAGTAATTTTCTTCTCTCAGCTAAAGGAACAGGGTCCAATTGGCCCTCACTTAATGTCTAGGTTCTTAAAACTGAGTTTCAGAAAAACAACTGGAAAAAAAGCATTGTTTCTTCCAATTTGGACCGGGGATTTTTTTTTTTTTCTTTAAAATGACAGCTTACCCACATTGAACAGACAACAGTATTTGAGGACCTACTATACTTGGTTACTGCCTAAAGTCTTCCCATTCTTTAAGTGAGTCCATCGGCATTCCTTTCCTAGGGCTGTTTTAACAGGCGTCTTAAAGTGACATTTGTGTTCCACGGTTTTGGAAGGAATCAAAATCAAAGTGTCTGCAGGGCCATGCTCCCTCTGGCACCTTTCTTACCTCTTCCTTCTCCAGGGAGTGGAACTTGCTGCTGCCTAGCTTGCAGTTAGGCTCTTCTACCTCTGCTTGTGTCATCATGATGCACTCACCTCTCTGTTCAAATTTTCCTCTTCTTATGAGGATTTGACTATAACACTAGGGACCTCCATAGTCCAGCGGACCCCCACCTTCATTTGATAGTCTAAGTACATTTGGATCCCTATTTCCAAGCAAGGTCACATTCACAGGAAGAGGGTTAGATTTTGAAAGGATCTTTTTGGTTGAACCTGCACCTTTACCCAGTTACCCTAGAGTTTTGGTTAACCTCACACAGCTTCAAGTTATATTCAGAGCGGAGAAATGGACAGGACATAGTCAATATGATCTGCCTCTCAGTCTCCCTCTATAATGGGGAGAGAAAGGCAGCTTATTCAGGCCCCCTTGAAGAATGCTGGGATGAGCAGAAGCAGCCGCCTCATCCTGTCTTACCCCAGCATGTTTTAGAGGGAGATGACCCTTGAAGGGGAGTGTGTGTGTGTGTGTGTGTGTGTGTGTGTGTGTGTGTTGGACTGACATGTGTGCACTTACTAATTCCACCTCCATCCATAGAAATGACAAACTCTTGAAAACAAGTAGAGTCTGACTCCAATGTGTACTGTCTGCCTCTCAGGCTCAGGGCTGCCTCATTCAATAAATATTTGTTGAATTGAACTGAACCAAACTAAATTGAGTTGTGGGAACAAATCATGCCAATACTCCTTTGGCCTTGAAAAGTGAAAAGAAAGGAATTTGCTGAGAGAAGAGCAAGGGCTTGGGGCAGGAGAAAATGAGCCTCCCTCCCCCCAAGTTATAATGAGGTCACCAGCTGGGCCCCCCATGACTAGACATGCTCATCTCTTCTTCTGGCACATTACCATCTTTTCAAGGGCCCCACGTCTCCTTCTCCTCTCAATAAGGACATATGCCCAGCCCCTTCTCCACATTTCCAGAAAATTCTGCCTTTTTAACAAGGTAGCTCTCCAGGCCACCAAGGCATCTGGGTTTATTTGGTTTCACTGAATGTGTGTCTCTGTGCCTGGCAGTGGAATGCTCTGGCTTGCTGTGACCCATGCTCCCCACAGACCTTCACAGGTCACACTGCATGACCACAGTTGTAAAACAGGATTCGCTTTATTCCACATCTTTCTGTGCTATGGGAAGTCTGGCTCCTGTTAGGCTCCCGCTAGGTACTGCCAGGTGGTGGCTCAGAGACCCGAGGAAACATCTGGTCTCGTGCACCTGTGCCATTTCTCACAGTTTCAACTTTGGTTCACCCTGTGGTCTCTCCTGCGACCCCGTTATGGCAGCAAGATGCCATCTCCACCTGGCTGCTGGTGTCCTCTGGCCCCAGAGGATGTTTCCATTAGCACTGGCACCAGAAAGCTAAAGGGGCCACAACCAATGCTGGATCCGCACCTCTGCTGCCTTGCTCCCTGCTCAGACTGGGCCGCTGCAGTTCAGCCACAATTCCAAGGTCACCAGCCCTGCCTCCTACAGAACCAGCACAGTTGCCCAAGCACCAACTCCTGCTGATAAGACTGCTGCCATAGCCACCATCACCCTCCAGGGGCAGCTGTCGGCTTGGCTCTTAATGTCTCTTGGAGGATCTAGACACGACTCCTTGGGTATTTACAGTGCCTGTTTGGCCACCCCCTCACACTGAGGGTTGAGCGTGAGCCCATGGGGGCTGAAAGCAGGCAAGCTGAGCGAGAGACAGTGGTTATTTTTCAAATTGCCCCTCAGAGCTTTGTTTCACTGGATGTCCCAACAGACCTGAATACAAGAGTAAGCCCAGATAAGACAGAGGCTATAAATTCTCATATGCCAATGAAAACTTAATTTCTTGCCCAAATTGTATTTTTCCACGTATGAAAGTAAAGTATAATGTCAAGGCCTAATAGCAAACAGGACAGAATCAGCCAGCGGGTCTAACCAAGATGAAGCGATGGGCACAGAAGAAACCCCATGGCTCCATTTTCATCTCCTCATTTGTCTATTCTAAGAACTCCAAATGTGTTTACTCCAGCTTTTGTCTTTACCGCAGGAAATTGCTTAAGAGCGTGAGCCTGGGCCTTGATACATTCAGAAATGATCCAGATTGTCAGAGATCAGATAAAGATCTGGGTAGCATGCTGACATTGCCAAAGCAGTTCGTGAGGCTGAACACGATTGTTTTTATCGAGCTCTGGTCACTTTTTTATATAAGGAAGATCTAATGTTCTACAAGTCCCATCCCACCTCATTTTATGGACTCAAGGCCATAAATGGTTTGGATGACACGTGGAGCTTTTCCAGGCTCTCTGTGGAGATCATAGAACCGATACCTCAAGTCTTCTGACATGGAGCCTGGGAAATAACATCTGATGCTGTGTTCAGGAATAAGAGCAAGGAACTGTGTGATTTACTCATTTCTGCCACAAGTCCCAAATTATTACATGATCTTACCTTCCCTTACTTTTGTGAAATCTTGACAGAGGTGTTTGACTCTCTTTTCATTGACTAGCTCCCACTTGGAAGTGAAAGAACTCAGAACTTCAAAGTGAAGGCAACTGGTCTGAGGCCCTGCTTTCTGGTCATCCACCTGTCTAGGAGAAGGGTGAGAGTTATCAGGTCATGACTGGGAACACCTGACTCAGGAGTCACCGGTTGTAGAGTAAGAAGGGAACTTCAGATATTGTTTACTCTGGAGCTTTCAACTTCAAACCAAGAAACCCTTCTTCAGATCAAACCCCATGTGAAAGCCCAATATATGAAAGATGAAAGTGGGTCACTGTGGTTGAAGTAGGTGCAGAAATTCTTCCGTTCCACTGTGTGACTCCTACACTTACCGCTCCAGGGATTCCAGTGTAAAGACTTGATCTGGTCATTCATTTCACAGGTAAGAATTCTGAGAATGACAAGTCTAGCTGTTTCAATTCTCTTTCCACAAAGTCTGCTGCTGTTATCTGACTCAGTTTCTTTGTATGTAAAATGGGTATAGAATCATAGTATCTGTCCCCAGTTCCCACATATCTAAAGACTCCCTGGGGGGAGAGGGATACAAAAAGCATAACGAAAAGCTTATAGTTCTTTTTGATTTTTTAGAGTAAGGAAATTCTCTTCAATGCTGTGTCTCATCAATCCTTGTCCCTACTCAAACTACTCCTGCTTCTCCATATATGTAAATGGAAGCCAAGAATCTGGGCTTAAAGTCTAATGTGGGGCTCCCCAATTAATGGGGTCCCCAACTCTGGGTGCAGGGGGCAAGTGGGTGTCTGGTAAGTAAGGATCCTTGCCCTCAAAGGAAGCATAGTATCGGAGGAGGCCCCTCCCACAGTCAGAATATGTCCCTGCTATTTAAAAGAAGCTTTAGATTTCTCTGGAAATTCTCAGAAGCCCCATTTCCTTACTGTTTGGCTGGAAAGAGCTGCATTAAGTACCTCCGGGCTGCCTACTTAGAGCTCCGTTTCCTCTATAAAGCTTTACCTTTATATCTCATTGTTTGCCTCCGGGGAAGATGAGCAATCTTTGCCAGGGGGCTTCGATTATCACATGATGGGATCAATTTTCAAGCCAAGCAGAACTCCATATCTTCCTGGGGGCAAGGTGCCTTCCAAGTGGCGCTGTGTAGAAAGAGGAGGTGAGCTCAGAAACGGGGGTCTCTTCTCAAGGCTGGGATGGGCAGGAAAGCAAAAGAATCCCCTTTCTCCTGTTTGGAGATGAGAGGCATCTAAGAAGGACCAGATGTTTACTGTGCACCCCACCTTCAGCACCAGATCCTCCCACGTGGGAAAGGAACAGGAGGGGGTCTTCAGGGAATGAGACTGAACCTGATGAAATCCTGCCTGTTGCCCCAGCAACCCTTGCCACATGGCTCACCGTACCTAGACAGGAACTTTGTCAGGCACCCCTGGATCCAACAGATTCCAGTGAGAATCAAGCAGTGAGAGGATTTAGCTCTTCTGACAGATGAGCAAGCAGATGCATTCCAAAGATAAGGGTTTGACCTGCATCATACATGCAGGTTTTGGTAGACACATACTAAACAGAACCTCTGTAACCCAATTTAGACAGTTAATCATCTGACTGACTACTGCTCCCTCCAACCTTTGAAGGGAACCTGTGGGCGTGCTCATCTGGGACTGTGAAAGGCTCTGCTGAGAAGCCAAGCTTGGGTTGTGAAGCCTGGGAGAAGAGTCAAGTCCCAGTGCTCTGTGGGGCCTTGAGCCTTAGCACATTCTATTTGAGTTCCATGACTCAGAGATCAGCATCAGATTCAACAGAGGCACTTACAGATTGCAACTGAGGGTCTGAGCACTAGACTTCCCTGTAACTATAAAGAGGGAAATTGGCTGGCAAGAACCCACGGCTATGTAGGAAATGTGCTCTTACCACATAAGGAAGGACTTTGGCTATGTGGAAGAAAGAATTTTATTTTATTTTTTCATTTTATTAATTCTTTTTTTGTTGTTTATATATGTAAACATATATACATGTGTGTATATATATATATATATAAATTCATTGTATTCTCCGGGGTTCTTCATATCACCCACGAACCATCATCTTGATCTTTTTTGCTCGTCCCTTTTCCGATTTGGGAGAAAGAATTTTACAGTATCAGGTTCATTTTGAAATGTTTATGAAAAAGGTATCCAAATCTCCAAGGCCTAATAATTTCTCTAAAATATTCCTGTAATCTCTCATCTCTTCTCCAAGATCAAGAAGACATCATCCTCAGCCTAAATAGTAGTTAAGTCCTAGCTGTCTCTTGTCTTGCTTTCTTCTAAGCCAACCCTCACCCAGCAGAGGTGCTGATCAATTCAAGAGGCTACTCCAGTGTGGTCTCACACTTTTGTCATCAACAAGAGCAAGTCTCTTTTCTGCCCTATTCCATGCAGTTTTCAGTCCTGGGACTTTGCACATTGTATTCCTTCTGCCTGTAAGCCCTCTGCATTTTATCACTCCATCCTTTACTTGATATGGAAACTCTACTCACTACTCTTCAGCACTCACTCCAGGTGATTCCACCTCTAAAATGCCCTTCTTAGTGACAACAGACCTAGTGCCCTCCTCTAGGATCACTGGGTACCCTGGGCACATCCTTATCTTGCCCATCTAGCTCATATCATTAGATCTGTATCTGTCTCCCCACTTTTGCAGCATCCCTTGAGGGAAGCAAAGTGCATCCAATTCACCTTTTTATACACAAAGAATAGCTTGGGAGGGGACTAGCAGATGGATGAACTGATCGGAACTGAAATCACTTTGCTTGGGGTACCCAGAACAAGGCGACCTGACCAGTTTCTCAGGGGTACTGGTCCTCAGGTTCAGTGTGATTACATGTTGGAGCTCATGAGAAGATCCACTTTAAAGGACTCTAAACTGAGTGAGGATTCTTGAAACATTCTCAAGGAATCCCAGAAGCATGAAGAACACCCCCATTCATCCCCAGTCTCATCAAGAATTATAGTAAGATGAGATTAGAAACACTAGTAAGTCCTTTCAAAAGTAAGACTGAACTCTTTAGGTTAGGGGAGGAGTTCTGAAACATTTCACTCATCAGAGCTTTGAAGGAAGAAGTAAATTTATTTGTTCCTCTTCAGAGTTGCTGGTGATCCTTTGGTCTGACTCTTCCTGGCACAGGGAACTTGCTCTGCCTGGAAGTCCACACAGGACATGGCTTTGCTGGCAACACCCTGCACCTACAGCATACCAGGGATTTTCTGAGCTGGTTTTTCTGAGACTCTGAGGCAGTGGAGGCTGCATAGCAATAATTAAGATATCTTACTCTTTGCTTGCTGATCAAGACTTGCATTGTGTTAGCCATAGCATGGCTAATTTCACTGACGAGAAGACTGGAGGCCAGGGACTCCAGTTGGGTCAGCATCTGCTCTTGCTTCCTCTCTGAACATGGACCTACATGCCCACTTGCTGCCTTGTGCAACCCATGATCAAACCATGAGTCAGGATGACCCAACTAAACCCCCCCCCCCAGAGTGGTAGTCACAAGAAAGGAGTCCCCAGGGTCATGTTTCAGAGGGACAACTCAACCCAAGTCATGTGAGGACTCACTCTCCTTAAAAACTTGGCATCATTTTAGGGTAAAATATCATGATTTGGTTGTGTTTTTGTAAAATGGCAGAGGACTAAATTTAGTCATCTGTCTGGAACACATTCCCCAGGGAGTCTCTACCCTTTAGAAAGAACTCAAGAGAAATGTCTTTTGAGCAGGAACAATCCACCCACCATTCCCCTCTTTCTCAGAGAGGAACTGTCTGCTGGTACTGAGATTCAACAGAGAAGGCAGCAGCATTGCTCTTTACTCCTGCTCCACAGGCTGCAGTGGCTCCCCACTGCCTTTAGGATAGGCTCAAACTGCCTAGAAAGATCCTCAAGGATTTCCATCATCTGACTTCCATTGAGGTAGTCATCATAAAACAAACAGTGAAAATGACTCAGGGCAGTTGGTGCCCAGCCTGTGAACACAGATGGAATCATGGCCCTTGCCTACAGGGAGCTTGTACTTTAGTTGATGTGAATCCATTTTAAATACCACCTTGAATAGGTGACTGTCTATTATTATTCAATCAACCATTGATTCTAGCGCTGATGTGAAAATATTTTGTAAACACGATGGATATTCATAATCAATTGTGTTTAAATAAGGGAGGTTATCATCAATGATTCAGTTGAAAGGCTTTAAGGGCAAAGCTGGGACTTCCCTGGTGAAAAAGAAATCTCACCTGTAGAGAGCAGCCTTAATTGTGTCTGTAAACCCCAGCCTGTCTTGTCCATCCTGTCCTATCTTAAGGATTTCAGACTTGCCCAGCCAGCCCCCACAAATGCATAAGCCAAGTCTGGACATAAATTGCTTAATACATATCTCTTACTCATTCTGCTTGTCTTGCTGACCCAGCTCCAGGTCAGTCTATCCCCACAAACCAAATACAGAGTGAACAGAGCTCCTTCTCTATGCCAGGCGTTGTACTAGACATGCTAACATTTCTATCTTATTTTTCATGATTCCACTACAATACAAATTACAGAAGAGGAAACTGAGGCAAAGTTAAGCTTCAAACTAATTCTGCCTGCCCCACAAACTTGCAATCGTTCCACTATCACATACAACTGTGTGGCTTTTTATCTCACTCAGTTATATGAATCTGTTTCCTTATTTGCAAAGAGAGGATGATCCTGAACCTTAAGGCAGCAGAGTAGAGAATTTTTGTGGCTATACTAGTTGGTTCCCCAGTTTCTCTGGGAACAGAGCAATCTTTGCTGGAAACATATCCTTAAACCTCCGGGAGGAAGGGAGCCCCTCCCACCATGGCCTGGAAATCCAATGATGCTAGTCTCTGAGGCAGGGAGCATGTTCTGGAGAATGAAAAGGAAATTGGAGCCTTCAGATGGGGAATGGGAATTGAAGTTGGGAAGAGGAGAAGGGAACAAAGATAGCAGTTGTCTGTCCTATTGGATGGTGAATTTCCAAGATCTGCAACACAAGCTCCCGAACACACAGCACTCACTGAATGGGAGTGATCTTGGAGAGGGTTGGAGAGGGAGGTTTTAGAAAGAGCTGAGTTTCACATCAGGGTCAGCACAGAAAGGAGACAGGGTTCTTCCTTCTAGAAAGCTGGTGCCCAAGAGGCAAAGGCAGTGAGGGCAATCTAAATTTCCCCTTGCCAAAAGTCTAGCCATCCACTGCTTAGGAGAAGCTTAAGTTTAATAATCTGTGAAATTGGGGGCTGATTCAAAGCACTTTCCTTTATATTTCAAGGGGCATGGAGGCCCCAAACCAACAGCTGGCTTATACATGTGAAGCATGAGGATCTCAAACATTTCCACATCCTTGGGCCACAGCCCACTCCAACTCCACTTGGCTGCTCTTATTTACCAAATCACCCTCATGTAGGCTCATGCTCATTGGCAGTTGTCTCTGTTTATTGTGAATGTATCTGGTTTTTTTCAGCCAGGTTGAGTATTCCTTGAAGAGCTCTCATAGGAACTGGTTCATATGCTCCTCTCTAGCCCTAGAATCCCTAACTCAGAGTCAGGCATATGGACACAGGGAATCCTGCACCTGTGGACTGACTCCTGTCCTGGATCCCTTCAGAGAAGGACAGGAGTCGAGTCCACAGCAGTTACTGAAGAGGGCTGTGGTTCAAAGGCTACCAGGAACCTGAACCTGGTGGCCCCACCTTGGCAGCAGCAGAAGGTATGTCAGGACTCTGCCCCAGGCAGGACTCCTACTACTGAGGGCCCACAAGGAATGCTGCCCACACTGTGGTGGCCAAGGCACTCGGGGGGCACCCACCAGTCCTGCACCTGGCCATTCCCAAATCACACAGGTAGGAGAAAGTGAGCAGTGAGAAGTAACCTCCATCTGTCTCTCTATGGGTCACACTCCAGCATGTCAAAAGAGATGAAAAGCTATCATTCAAGAATTCCAGGGTGGTCTGCTCAGATCACAGCGGTGTTTTTTTCTTTCAGGATCCCTCCCTCCCCAAACCTCCAGGCTTCAGCACTCTCCTGTAGGGAATGGAGGGACAATGGCTCTCCTGCTGTCCCAGGAGGCAGGAGAGGAGACTGTTTCAGGAGCCCCTGAAAGAATTCAGTGCCTCACTGCCAGCATCATGAACTCCTGACTCTGTCCCTTCTTACTTGCTATTTCTTCTCAAGCAGTGTGTCCTTTGCTTTTAAGAGCAATACATGCAGGGAAAACCACTTGGGAGAGATGAGGAAAGGGCTGTTAGAAGACAGGACTGTCCAGGGACAGGCATACAGGTTGGATCTTTCTTTTCCTCCTTCCTCAGTGATGTGCTTTTTCCACAGCAGTAGAGTTGAGCAACAGAGTCTCCAAGCCACTGGCCCCACACTTGCTTGCATAGATTTCTTTGATTATTGAGAGCCAGACAAGGACCTTGCATTTCATCACCGTGTTACTGTTGTCTGGTGGGGCCCACTGAATGCCAAGGTGAGGAGAGGGGAGGAAGGAAAAGACTCTGGAGTACAGACTCTGTCTGTACAGAACCTCCTCTCATCCACCCAATTCCCTTCACCACTCTTCAAGCACCCCCAACTCTGCAGAGAGAGTGACTAAAGAGACCTCACTCATTTGACTGTCACTCACTCAAACTTTAAAATGAAGCCATGTCTTTCAAATGTAGAAAGAATAGCTCTTTCCAAGCATCTTTAGCCACCTTGAAAGGTTTATTGACTGGTACATATAGCATATTATATAGTAACTATATTTTATTTTTGTTATATGATATGTATTGCTTACTAGTATATATAATAGAATACAATGTAATAGCAAATGGGGTTTTCATAGCTATATGTCATACATATGACATATATAATATTTTATTATCAGTCTGACTAGAAACCATTTTCATCTCTTTTTTTTAAGAAGGTGCCTTAATAACGAGTTAGTCTCTGCTCATGCACTTTGAATTAGAGAAAGTCTTTAACAGAGCAGAAATGTGTTATTTCTCTCTAATTGGTGCTGTTTACTAATCCACTCTGGCTCCTGCTTTATTCTCAGGGTACATTCACTGGATATTGTTGACTTTTTCATGTTCTTCCAATATGGTTTTTTCAGACAGTCTTTCCCAGGCCCCCTTCTTAAGTCCTCTGGCTTTAGCCTTGTCAGTGCTGACTTTGTGGGGAGCCTGTTTCTGGAGGAAGAACAGTATTAGTCCTTGAACCCCATTTCCAGAATTCATAGTCATCACCTCCTGACTTGTTCTTACCACCAAGCTCTTGCTTTTCTCTCTCCCTATCAGACTCTATCTTTCCCCCTTCATTTCTATTTACCACCTTCTTGACTTCCTCCTGTTGTTCCATATTGTTCTCCTTTCCAGCTTGGTGGCCAGCTCAGTTGGGTTTTCCCCTCCCTCCAAGATTTTCACCTTTACCTCTTGATGTTTCATATTCAACATGCTGTCCATGCCTCAACTGCCTAAGCACCACCTGGAGCTCGTTAGAGATGCAAAATCTCAGCTACACCCCAAATTACTGCATCATAATTATAATAACAATAAGGCCCACAGGTAACCAGGATATTTTAAAGATTGAACAACTTCATTTCAAAGTGGAAAACACATCCCTGATGGCTTGCACCTTAATGGCTCCCCCAGCATTGATGTTGAGTTTATTAAGCAACTTTGTGGATTTCTGACTTATTTTTCCTCTGATCTCATATGCTATGTCCTCTGCTAAGAGGTACTCTGACTCACTGGTAGACTGCTGCACACTTCACCTTCTTCCACCCCTGAGACAGACATGTGGAAGAATAATTTGCTGTAGATGGATCAGAAGCCCCGTCTGAAGATGTCATCCAACTGGAGGCTTTGCTCACGGATGAGTCATAGAGAGAAACCCTGTGTAGAACAGGAAAGGTGTCACACCTCCATCACTGCCATCTTCACTCATCAGCCCACAAACCTCGGACATAATAAGGCCTATGAATGACTTGGAAGCAATCTGATTATCTTCTTTTAAGCATCACATAGGCTGGCTACAAGTATATGAAACCTGAACTCAGTCTACTTCTGTATCTCCTTTTGCTAAGTAAATGTGCATGTATAAGATGTTAGTAACTGGGGAGGAGAGGAAGAATATATAAGAAAAATAAAATTTCCAATTGTTCCTTCCAGGAGTTTACAAAAGCTCAAGCAACAAATCCTAAGTTGCCTAGGTTGTTCTGTGGCCTTTCATTTGTTCTAGCACTCCCTCTCACATAAACAACAGGATCAAATTGAACTCCTGTCAGATTACACAAGGATCCACGGATTGTCAAAGTATAATGGGGGAGGCAGAGAGAAAAAACTCAGAGGTGGAAGCTAATCGCATTGGCAAAGCAGAGGATGAAACAGAAGAATGGGAGAGGAGAGAGTAGCAGAACCAGGAAGAATGGCTTTTCCAGCCATAAGATTTCACATTGTAAACCTTTGGTATACATACTGGAGAGAAACAAACAAACACACACACACAAACACACACAGAGAACAAAACCCTCCACCTTACAGTTATTTACTAAGCAGGTGAGAAACTTCAGCTAAGTTTGCCTACTCTTTGTTCAGCAGCCACAGAAATGTCAAGGGTGGACAACTGAGATTGTCTGTTCCCCAGGGGCTGGGATGCCCTTACTCCGGCCACATGTTCTCCAGTGTTTTGCCTGGCAGCAGAGCAGGCTATGCAAAGACAGGCTACTGGGACCCCAATCTGCAGAACTCCTCCCAAGTGGGCTTCACTCTATGTCTAGGGTTGACTGTGTCTCCCCAATGGAGAGTCAACCCAAGGCAGCTGCACTACCTCCTACCCAGTGGGAAGATCTGAACAAAAACTACCTAGTCTACTGTCTGTGGTGAAATTGCAGTTGTCAGTCACCCTAACTAGCCCAGGTAGGGTAGCTGCAGCTGAGGGCACTTGTGTGACCTGACTCCAAGGCAAGTCTGCCAGGCAGGGCAGCAGGGTTTCTGGGTGATCAGTACATGCATTGAGTGGCATTTTAACTGGAAGGCAGAGAGCCAAAGATCAAGTGGCTTTTGCCAGCTGAGACCTTAAATAACCACTGAGAAAAAGCTGATTGCTTAATTACAATGGTGGAATGTAAACATAGAAGCAAAAAGACAACAAACAAAGTGGGAGGCAGGGGAATGAACTCAGGAAGTTGGGGGTCACTGGATCCCTGATCCTTGGCGGTCTTGACATTTAATTTCCAGTCAGTTGCTATCACATACCAAGACCTTCTCAGGCCTGCTTGTCCCCCATCCTACCGACAATCACTAGATGGATCACTTCATCCTCCCAGGAGGCCTTGCCCCAGAAAAGAGATGGGGGTGATTGATATGGAGTTAAGGCATACAAGGACCTCGAGGGAGACAAGTGCTTTGGTCAGTGTTTTAGAAGGACTTGAATCAGGCACATTTATTACAAATTGCTTAACTGCATTAATCATTGCATTTCAAATGATAATAACAAAGATGTCATGAAATTATTGGGGACTTAACTAAGATGGAATATAAAGCATAATATTTAATTCCTGAAGCATGATAAACATTAGATAATAACCAGCACCATATTGGGACATTGTATTGGAGCTTAAACATTTTATCACCTCAAATGAGAAATATATGTTTTCCATTCTTACAAATAACATATTAGAATTGAAGGACAATTTCTTACTAGCCATCTGAGCAGTGGTTCTAGAACTTTAACAAGTAGGAAAATATCAATGTAAAAATATCAATCCTGCCCACAACCATCTGACTCCACGTGTCTGAGGATAAAACCATATTTAGTTGAAATGATCTGCCTATACTCCTGCCCAGACATTCATACTTCTGCCCATGCATTCACTCACATTCCTTCCCTTAGCACAGGTTGATCACCTCTCCAGTTCCATCCCCTCTTCATCCCATTACAACCCTTGACTCCAGCCATGCTTAGCTTTTATGCTTCATTTTTTCCCCACCATGTTTCCTTTCTGGACTACCAAACTATTGCTCATACCTCAAAACTCAGTTCATGTACCAGCTCTGCCAGGAAGTCTTCCTTGAACACTAGGTTCCATTTAGATGCTCCCTCCCCACTCAGCTTCCCTAGAACCCACTTCAGACCTGTCATTCTCTTCAGTACTTGCTCTTTTATCTGTCTCCCAATGAGATCATGAGAAAGGACAGTATTTATTTCTGTATTCCCATCTTTTAAGGGAAGCAAGGGCTCCTTCACCTCCATTCACCTCCTTCACCTTCACCCCAATTTAATCCAGCTCCAACATTCAAAATGTTTGAATTCTGCCCATTTGCTCTTGAAAGTAGTACCTTTAAGAAATCCTAGTGCAAATCTATAGCTAGCAGTTTAAATTTGCCTTCAAAAGCAACACTTAAGATGACATAGAGGAGAAAAGACTAGCTGGTTTAGGAGCTCCCAGGAGCAGAGTTCACAAAGAAACGTAGTAAGTCCTCAGAAGGGAGCAAAGGGTTAATTTTTCTAAGCCAAAGTGGTCACAGAAAGAGTCATAAAAAGTTGTCCAGGAAAGTATGGAAATGCAGATGCATTCAGAATTCCTCCTTCTTCCCTCTAGCTTGTCCTTTATACCATTTACATCCAACGTCACCAAGTCCGCCAGGCTATATCCACCTCTACCTCTAGCTCTACCTGACAGAGGTGATCTCCAGGTTTCCCATCAGTAAAGAGTGAAGCATCTCTACCATAAAATGATCACTGAAGGAGAACCTGGGAATGTGTGGTATAGGGAGTACATGAAAGAGGACAAAGGGATGGGATGATTTTGTAAAATAAGAAAAGAAGATATCTGGCAACAGCAGAGGGAAAGGATGATGGCAAGCTCGGTGCTCTTGGAAAGGTGAAGGGCTGGGCTTGATCATACCCCCTTCCCCCACCACACACACACACAGGGCTAAGAGCACCACAGGCTGCTGAGTCCAAACCTTTGTGAGGCTGCTCCCCAGACACAAGCTCCTCACTCCCTCATTGGGAGTACTTAGAGGGTGCACAGGTGGATGTATCATCTTCACAACCAGGTTTGAGTCTCCCCAAGGTGTTTCCAGACTGGTATGCTGTGAACATGGGCAAGGAGGAGCAAACATTGAAACTTCTCTGAAGTGGTGCTTTGAGAGCAACGTCCCAAACTCTCCTGGTGTGGTGGATCCTGCAGACCCACAGCGAGGATGTACCATGCACTGATGAAAAGTTTGGTTTTCTTTTCTCTCTCTTTTTTTTTTTTTTTTTTGAGACTAGGTCTCACTATTTTTGCCTGTGAAACCGCAGGCTCTCATTGCCTGGGGTACCACAGATTCAAGCAGTCCCCAGCTTCAGCTTCCCAGATAGCTGGGATTACAGGCATGCACCACCACACCCAGCTATATTTTTTTGGAACTAGGTCTTGCTACATGCCCCCTGTGGGACTTGAACCGCGATCCCTGGCCCAGGCCGAAGCTTCCTAGGCTGCCGCTTACAGGCATGCACCACCATGCCCGGCCAAAAGTTTGGTTTTCTGCCAACGTGAGTTTGAACCCTGACCCAGGACTTAATCCTGCAGCATACTGGTGTCATGGTGTGAAAATGGGACTTACAGGGTCATTAATGAGGGCTGCAAATAGCACAGGTCATGACTGTCTGGCAGTGAGCGGCTCCCTATAAGCAGCAGTTAGGGCTGCTTTCCTGTCCAGTGAATTTTCTCTCAGCAATCAAAACCATTTAAGAACCTGGTATCTCTCTCTTGGCTTTTGTTTGCTTAGCCTCCTGCTGTCTCTCCTCCATCTCCAGTAATAAGAACTGGAGTATAGTTGCCGCCACTGTGGAAAGGAGCTGTGTTGCTGACAGAACTGCACAGATGTGACAGAGTGGTGCCTCGAGAGAGAAACCCATGACAGGCCCTCCACTGTGTGCATCCTTGCATTTCCTCCTCAGACTCTCTCCTGGGACTTGGGAAGACTAAGTCGGAGAATTACATAAAATGCTCAGAACACTGGCAGCACACATTCGTGCTCAACCGAAAACAGTTTTTATGATGGCAATGATGACGTCCATGGTGATGATGTCAAGGATACAGTGCTGATGGGGACCCCAGGCAAGTACCCCCAGTGCACGTGGTCTTTACTATATATTGAAATACTCAAAGTGAAAAGCAAGGGTAGGTTGAGTACAAATCCACGTGGTTCTGGGAATTCTCTGTGGCTGTCACAGTAGCCAGCATCTATTTGCGCCTGGGTCTGAGGATCTTGGAAGGCATAGTGTCCACATTGGGACTCAAAGCAAAGTCCCAAGAATTTTAATGACATGATGACCCTTTATATTTACTCTTTCTGTAACTTTTAAAAAATTATTTTTGTGATAATTAATGTTGGCTTACACCACTGACTTGATTTGGGGGGATACAGTGTTAACATCGTACACCCACCATCCATGTTAGCACTTCACATTCCTTCAGTACAGTAGAGAACTTTCACTTACACTTACACTTTTCTGATGTCTCTCTATAACTCACGAGGGAAAAAAGTCACATTCCTTCCCTTAGCACAGGTTGATCACCTCTCCAGCTCCATCCCCTCTTCCTCCCATTATAACCCTTGACTCCAGCCATGCTTAGCTCTTCTGCTTCATTTTTTTTCCACCATGTTTTCTTCCTGGACTACCAAAGCATTGTTCATCCCTTAAAACTCAGTTCATGCACCTGCTCTGCCAGGAAGTCTTCCTTGAACACTAGGTTCCATTTATGATGCTCCTTCCCCACTCAGCTTCCCTAGAACCCACTATCAGACCTGTCATTCTCTTCTGTACTTGCTCTCTTATCTGTCTCCCCATGAGATATGAGAAAGGACAGTATTTATCTCTGTATTCCCATCTTTTAGTACAGTTCCTGGCTTATTACATATGTTTGACCAGTACTCAGAAAATTACTTAGAAATAAGTCTGATGGGGAAAATGTTTCCTGACCTGGGCTATGGACCTTCATTCACACTGTTTTAACATGTGGGAAAAGAAGTGACCACAGGTGTTCAATGAAAATTTAACAGATTAGCGTGGGTGGTCCTGCTCAGCAGCCCAACTGAGACAATGTGTTGGGAAAAGGTGTGTTATAGCTTCCCTGGTAAAGTTTTAGAACAGAAAGGAAGGGCCTTTATGCAGTTATTGGCAAAATCAACATCAAATCAACAGGGTGGAAAATAAAAACTCCCTGCAATACCTTCTTAAAGGAAAGATTTGGGTCACAGGTTCCTGGTAGGGGTTCATTCAAGATTCCTCCAACTATAACTGTACTTACTTCCTGCTGAACTTCTTTCCCAGGGAAATGCAAGCAGGTATCTCATGGAGTTAGAAAAAGCCCTTGAATATGACATAAGAAATATTGTCTCAGATGCTGAATGATTTTGTTCTTCCTCTTTACTAGTTTCCTGTCTATAAACTGCATTAAGGAAACCATTGACTAATGAGGAAAGAGTTTGTGCCTTTAATCTTTATCCACCCCCACAAATGATCTCAAATGGGGCCAAGAAGCTATGCAAGCTGATCAACTACTCAGTCAGAAATTATTTGAATAAATAATGACCTGCTTTCCTGTGTTCACATTCACTTGACAATTGTTCACAAAGTGTTCATCATGCACGCAGCTTTGCAGAGATAAATACCTTGTCATCTACACAATTGGTCTACAAGTCTGGAATATTCCACTTTCTGTTCACTGATGAGGAACCTGAGGCATAAAAAAGGTTAAGAAATTCTCCATATTTACCTAGAGGTTAAGTGGTATAGCCAGAATTTAAACCCAAGCTGTCTGGCTTCAGAGTTTCTGCTTTTAACCATGACTTAATGCAGAAGAGGCAAAACATAAATCGATGCTAACTGACATCATCATTATCATAGACAGAATGGTTGTGTCCCCCTAAATCCATATGATGAAGTCCTAACTCCTATGTCAGTACATTTGAAAATAGGTTCTTAAGAGAGGTAATTAAAGTTAAATGAGAACATAAGGTTGAGGCCTTGATTTGACAGGACTCTGGTATCCTTTTAAGACCAGACACCAGAGATCTCTCTTGCTTTTTGTACATGCTTAGAGGAAAAGTCACATATGGATACAGTGAGAGTGGCCATCTGCAAGTCAGGAAAAGAGACCTAAACAGAAACCAACCCTACCTGACCTTGAGCATGGACTTCCAGTCTCCAGACTGAAAAAGTAGATGAATGTGGTCTCCCAATCAATGTTATTTTGCTATGGCAATCTGAGCAGGCCAAACTACTAGTCACCACCCACAGGACTCTAAGTGGGAGAACTTTTTATTTTATTTTATTTTTTATTTATATATAAATTTCACAACTTTGTAATCTCAAGGGTTTGCCCCCCCTCCCTCCCCTCCCTTCCCCCCCCCCCTTTCCCTCCTGTTCATAGTTGTGCGCTTCATTTTGGTGCTTAGCTTGTTTTGACTTTCCTCAAGGTTTTTATTTTTTTTTTCCCACTATATCCCATACATTAGTGAAACCATTTGGTTTCTGCCTTTTTCTTTATGGCTTGTTTCTGCTAATATGATTTCTTCTAAATGCATCCATGTTGTTATGAAGTCGTCAAATTTGTCATTTTTAATTGATGAGTAATATTCCATCGTGTATATATACCACATTTTTTTCATCCAGTCCTCTGTTTTGTAAGTGGGAGAACTTCTGATGTAGAAAAAAATATAACCGGAGTACCTCCTCAAGACCTATGGGAGCACAACTTTCTTCCATCTCCATCCCCACTCCCAGGGTTTGGGGCTGATCCAGCACCCCAAGTTTCTGTAGTTCGTCTTCTATCCCCATAGATGCTGTCTTGTGTCCCATAGGTTCACTAAAGTCCTCCTGCTGGTGTTCCCATGAGGATAATGCTTCCAAAAGCACCACCATCTTTAATCCCCATCACCACCCAGTGAAGTCAGCACTGTGGACATCTACTTGACAAACTGTTGTGGGAACTAAATGCAATGGTTCATGTGCAGGGTTTATAACAGTGACCATCACCTAGGACACAGAACTTGGCAAGACCATGAACTCTCCCCATGTCCCAACTCATAATTGATAAAGCTACAATTTGAATCTTGATCTTTGTATCTCCAAACGACAACGCATCTGCTTTCTAAAGTGATGGTCAACTTACTTATTGTGATAAAACAGTCTTATCAGGGGTTACTCCCTCTGTCATTCATTTAGTGGTAAGATTTCCTTTCCAGTTCTATTCATTTGAGTTGAAAAATCATAACATGTGTACAGGCATCTGTGTGCACCTAATTATTCGGCTAGAAGTCATGCCCAGGCTCTTGCAAACTCTGTCTGCGTGTCTCAACCAGCCACAGCAGTAGGTGCAGAGGCTGAGGGCTGACAGCCAGAGCCTCTAACAGTTATGTATCTTCATCCCTGGCCCTGACTCTAATTTCTTAAAAAACAGACAAAGGAAAGGGCATCCATTTTTAGCTCCAGTCTACCAGACACACAGAGGGCTCTTGTAAATATCTGCCGCTTTGCTTTGCTCTTGCTGTAAATGGAGGCAAGTCCCAGGGCAGGCCAGTCCAGACACCCAGTGATCTGCACTATGTAAGAAACCGACGAGCAGAATCACTTCTTTGTGCATGACCCCAGCTCACATCTTGGCCCTGCTGGTTTAAGCCCTCAGCAGAAACAGCTGTATAAGTCCTGTGATGGGACCAGAATTTTAAGGAGTCATTAAAAATACACATAGCCCATGACATCATCGTCTGTTGCACAGTGAAGTCAGAGGCACTGCAGTAGCCACTTGGGAGTTATGTCACAAGGACCGTAGGAGCCAGCAGCTCAGAGTACACACAGCCCAGGGGCAGTGCCAGGCAGGAGAATACAGGCCTCAGATGACAAGGCTCCCAGGCCTTCCCATCCAAATTCCCTACTTTAGATGCGGGATATAGAAAAACCAAAGAAAAAGTTGAAACCATCAGACTGCTAAGAGAACTGAAACATACAACAAGGGAGGGAGCTGATGGGAGGACAAAGTCAGGGGAGGGGTGAACACAAGCGATCATGGTAACAGCTCACAGGTGATACAGTGGTGGGAGAACTATGGGGTACACAATGATGTAAGAAAAGATAAATATATTTATATATAAAATCAATTAAAAAATGAAAAAACCACAGAACTTAGTATCCGTCTTATGCTGTGCTTGTCATATTCTAACAGGTTAAAATCAGCTCCTACATAAAAAGAACAAATGCCTAAACACTTGAAATATTATGATGCTAATGTAGATACCAACAAGTTCCCTTAAGCTTATCATTTAATCATTTAAGAAAAGTTTTTATTATAAATCTTTGGAATTGCATATCAAATAAATCTCACTTCCATGTTGAAAGAAAAAAAAAAGACATATCTCCCACTTTGCCTCAGATCTCAACCATGCCTGTTTAAGGAACTCTAGGATCACCCAGTTCCCACCACTGATGTTTCTTTGCGATATTTTAAAGTCTTAGAGAATTCAATGTAGTAGGTCTTTCTGGGTCTGTCCTGGGGCTGACTTTCTGTAAAAGATAGATGTTCCCTGGGAAAGACTCAAATTTTCCCATCCAGTTATAACAGCATCACAGGTATGGCAACTTCCTGCTGACTATGTCTAAGCTCACTTGTACCCTCTTCACAGAGACAGAGGTCAAATTACTGAATTAAATACTTTACCCCAGACTTCTCCCACCTCTGAGGCTAATTCCATGTTGCATGATACTTTGATGAACGCTTGCATACTCATGCACTTACACACACACACACACACCCCACCTCAAGCCCCAGGAGATTATCTGAGGACCTGTGTGCTTCACATCTTGCTTCACATCTTGCAAGACCAACTAGGTCTTGGTTATCCACACCAACTCAGGTTCCCTCTCCTTTCCAACTACTCACTTTAGAATTTCAACGGTTTTCTCCTTTTTACTCACTCCCTACTCTCCCACATTATACCCTAAACAAGAATTTCCACAAGGTCCGGTCTCTGACCCTCACTTTTAAACTTTACCCTCTCATTCACCACCACCTGTAAGCTTAGTGATAACTCAGAAATAAATCCATTCACATTTTTCTCCTATTAAAACCCTTCACTTGCAGTCATACGAGAGCATGAGAGCCCTCAAAATGAGTGTCTTTGCTTCTCAGACAAGCATGTAAATTGCTCCAGAGCTCCCCCCTTTCTCCCCCCCATTCTCTCTCCAATCTCACCCCAGCCTCTTTCCCTTCCCAAGAGCACACTTGGTCAGGTGGAGTTCCCTTCACCAACCCCAGCCTGCGCCCATTGTGGCATGTACTTTTCTGCAAACCCCTGTTCCACTAGCCAGCAGGTGCCAGATCATGGCCTTCCCCTCATGGCACCCATTTCATGAGTGTCTTTCCCACTTGTCACTTTCTTTCCTTATCATCTCTGCTGGATAATGATGGTGGCCTCCATGCCGATCTCCAGCCTCAGTTTGATTCTTTGCCCACCAACCCATTTTCTCTCCGTCTAGTTTTCAATTTTCTTTCTAACATACAAATCTGACTTTGTTACTTCCTGGCCCAAATTCTTCCAACTTTTCTATTTGCCACGTGAAAAGCTAGTTTTCTGTTAGTATTTTCCACTCTTATTTTCTCCCACATGACTCATCAGAAGCTACTTCTATCCAACAAACTAGAGGTACATTCCCCAGAAGGAAAATTCGCTTCCTCCTTAAAAATTAAGCCAACAATCTGCTCTCCTATGGAGAGTCCTGAGAGACTCCCACCCAGACTCAGAGGCGTGTTCCTACACTTCCACGTAACATGGCACTTCGATGAGCCCTTGAATTCTCATGCCCTCGTCCCCCTGTACCCACAAGATTGCTTGGGGATCCGAGCTTATTTCTCCTGAGCTTCGTGTCCCTTTGTCCTGATGCAGGATTTTACTGAATGAATGACTCAAATAGAGGAATGTTTCAGCTACATCTGCCTCACACCACAACCAAGATCATAAGGTCCCTGACTTCAGAGACCATAGCTCTCCACTTCTTTGTAAAAGTTGCTGCCTTTGAAGAAACAAAGAAAAATATCGGTACCTGCCTCCTCACCCCATTGACAATCCTTTCTTAGATCCATGAACATCAAGGGCTCTGGAAGGCAAACAATCTACAACCTAGAAAGCCAAACACAAGAACCTGGGAGAAGGAGGTACAGTCCTTCTCATGTGTGGGGGGCATGGGGAGCAAGTCAGCTGTGTTCCTGACCTGAGTTAGGACACCCCACCAGCAATCAGAGCCAACAGAGAGGAAGATGGGGCTCACAGCCCCCAGCCTGGACTCCCAGTTATGTTGAGGTTATCCCCTGCCTGCAACTTGCAGATTAGATGCATCACTCACATGCCACCATGCAATTTGATGAACTCCCACCTTGCTAAACCTCCACCAGTTTCTACAGTTAAGCAATCAGCTATGATCACTTTAAGGTCATGGATCTGGAGTCATCTTAGGCAGGGATAATACCAGAGTCCATTGACTCCACGTTGTCACTATTGAAGTATCCCCAGGGAATTGTAAAACTGTACCTGCCTTGCAAAAAGTGGTGATCATCCTTAAATGAACTCATTCAAGGAAATGGCTGCTTTAAATTGGGGACAAATGCTGAAGCTATGTCACAGGAATATAATGAATGAAACCAGACATGAAACTCAAATCATTGCCTTACAGCCCAAATCACTGTCAGAGCCCAATCTCTGTCTTCCAGGAAAAACTTCTCTCCAGAACACAGAAGTGAGAGCTTGCGCATTGCGAGGGACGGAGCTGTGAGGTGCCAAGTCAGAAAGCTGGGATGCTACCAACACACAGTGTGTCCATCCATGAGAACTATGCCTGCAGAGGCACGCCACCGTCTATCAGCAGGTTTGTCTCAAAAAGGTGCAGGATCCAAACCCTGGAACAAATTCAAGAGGATGAGTTCCCATGAAAGTCTTAAACTGCCAGAACATTCTCACAATTGGCAATAGCCGGGAATCCAGGCAGCAGAAGTTTCTCAGAGTTGAAAAGGCAATCAAGGTAGAACAAGCAAGAATGGGTTTAGTAAGGAAACAGGGAAGGAATTGGAAGGAGCAGAGTACACTCAAAATCTAGAAAAACAGCTGCTGCATGGTGGGGGATGGAGGGGCCCATTTACACCACTTTCTAAGGAGGGGGTATCTGATAGCTCTCAGTTCTACTGAGATGGATACGTTTGATGAAGACAAACCAAGAGTAGGCCTTCTTTCCCAAGTACTTGCATCTGGCTCTGCATAAACATACCAGGAGAAGTTGAAGGTCTAAGGGCCCATCTTGGAATGAGCAGTGAGTATGCAGGCTATAGAGGCAAGAAGTCCTCAAAAAAGCCTTCGGGGTTGAGCCAACGAGCTTCTCAGAGCAGAAATAGCCACCGTTTACTTTGAAGATGTGGATTTTTGCACTGTAAATAACCACCTCACATCCCCTCCAAATCCACATCAAAGTCTGCTTTGCCCTCAAAGATCACAAACCAAAAAAAATTGACATCGTCCCCACCCAGGCAGCAATGTGGTGCAGAGGAAATTGGTCAGTTCCATGGGAGATGATCCATGGAATGAGTATGTTCTGCAGATGTAGCCCTGGTCACCATGAGCACAGACACGGCCTGGGAAGGACAGGGGTCTAGATGCAGACATTTCAGCTCCACAACCTGCAGTGGCAGTGGGAGGAAATTGAGTGGAGTATTTAGGTTTGGGGGAACCCCATGTGCTGTCTAGGCAAATTACCGAGAAAATGAAAATTAGATGAGCGTTCTAACAATGGAGTCACGCAGGGGACCTGGGCACTGGAGCTTCATTATCAGAGAAGGACACAACAGAGAGGACTAGGAATTGAGTGGTCACCTCTGACACCCTTGCTGTGGGATTTGGCTTCAGGAAGAGTCTTATGGCGAGAAAGCTAAGAACATGTCCCTGGATAGAGCAGAAGCTGGGGCAACTTACCCCATCCTTCATCCCCATCCCAAGCATGGGGATAGCTTTCAGCTACTAAATAATCACTAAGAATGCACCCTGCCAAATTAGGGAAAAAAAGAAAAATGGGAGCTATAGAAGGTTCTGGAAAGCAGGTTGATACAATGAAAGAAATGTCTTTAGGAAAGAATCTGAGATGTTGGGTGAGCTGCTAATGAAGAGATAATGCAGAAAGTGGTACTGGGAGCCAGACAAGGAATGACAAGTGCCTCTAAGTGTGGCAGAGGTGACAGCGGCCAAATAAAACCTGGTGCATTGCCCCATAGGTTCAGCCATGGGGCTTAGAGGAAGAGATATTCGTTGAAGGTTTCCAGCTTGATGGATAGGAAAAAAGATGGTGAATGTGGTAGAAATAGCAGAGGGGGTGTAGTTTTAGAGGAGCAGGCAAGAACGTCTTCATAAATGCCCAGTCTGAGGAGACAGCCAGGCAGTCAAGTGAAAATGCCTAATTATACCTTTAAAATTATAGGATGGGACTTAAGGCCAAGACTTGAGATTGTGTTTGTGAGTCATTTACCTAAAGCAAATTGCAAGAGAGTAGCAGACGATAGAAAATTGGAAATGACTGCAGTTATAGAAGTGGAAGGAGCAGGGTCGGAGAGAATATGGTGTAGCTAAGGAGCAGGACAAGAGGGGAAGGCAGAGCAGAGGCCATCAGGATGGTGTGACAAGCAGCGCTGATGGACCCAGAGAAGCCTTCACATCCTAATGCCACAAGTGACTTCAGAAGTCTCTGTAAGGAAAGTGGCCATGACCTTGGGTTATAAGAACTATGGAGACTCCATCTCTACCTGGCAGACTATCTCTTCTATGACTTGTTTTTATTTAGTCTAAGCAAATAATAGCCCAGCCCTGATTCAGGGGGGCAAGGGAGATTCCATCTCTTGGTTGGAAAAAGGGCAAAGTCACATTGTGAGAGGTAGAGATGAAAGGCTATTTTTACAATGCTCGTACCAGAGTCTCCTTCCCTTCTAAAATGTGGGGAGGAGGTACAGAAGAGGAAGATGAAGAACACACTAGGTCTTGATTTACCCAAGTCCCCTGAAATAGAATAGGCCTGGAGCTTAAGGAGAAAGAGGAATTTGCAACCCTCACTGTAAGCTCTGTGCACAGGAATCAACAGCCAAAAGAAGAAGGTTGGCCAGGGGTTCAGTGAGTACCCAACTGGAAGCAGGGAGCAGGGACCTTCAGGGACCCAGGGCCATCCAAGGCCTGGGAATGAGAGCAGAAGCCTGTGAGTCTCGAGCAGCAAAGTCAGGGGCAAAATGGGAGTCAGGGGTCCCCTGGAACACCTCTGTCTTCCCTGAAATGCAGACAGGAGGTCAACAGGCAACACACTCACTTACTGGGGCCGGGGACCAGTTGGAAACTTCTCTGGGGACAAATCCTAGCCCTTGGTATTTTCAAGGTGCCCGCAATGTTGACAGGTCTCCCCATGAGGAGCCCAAAATGTGTAAAAAGTAACTGAGTGAATGGATGTGGCTCTGAAGGGCAACAAAATCAATGAATGGAAAACGGTTCATTTTTGTGCCATTGATTTCTTTTTTCTGCTCATTGAGGACACAGCTACACATTGTCATTAAACTAACCACTTTTCAGTGAAATGCTTTTACTCTCTTTAGGACTGACTCCTGCATAACCAATTTAAAAATAAATTATTTATAATGCATCTCATTCTCAAAAGAGTGAATTTTTAGCTGGTTGCGTAACCACTGTGGGGCAGTCAATCTCAAGTATTTTTTTACACGGTGACAGCTTCACTCCCCCAGCCCTCTCACATCAGCCCTCTAGCTGCACCCTCTGCACATCCTCCTTCCCATCAGCCTCCATTCCAGTTCCTCTGCTGACAGTTCCTAGTCTCAAACTCTGTCTTCTTTCCTCCCCATTACTCACTGCTCAGCCATCGGGCCTCCAGCTGTTGACAATCTTTTTTGTTATTATTATTCATTTTCAGTCATTTGCATGTCTGCACAACTTTGGGGTACACTTCCACACCTCCATATTTGTATATTACACACATGCATCACTAAATCTCCTGCACCAACATCCTGTCCCCTTGTTTTCCTTGTCCCCTCCTCCTTCCCTCGATCCCTCTGATACCAGTATATTTTTCACTAAGTCTAAGATTTGTTTTTGCTGTACTTTGTCAGTATATTTTGTTTGGTTTATTTATATTCCACAGAGAAGTGAAACCTTCCAATATGTCTTTCACTTTCTGACTTACTTCCCTTAGCATAATTACCTCTAGGTCCCTTCATTTTGTCCCAAAAGGTGCTATTGCATCTTTTTAAATAGCTGAGTAAACGTTCAGTGAGTAGACAATCCACAGGTTCTTTGTACAATCCTCTGCTGACAGGTATGTAGGCTGGACCCATGTCTTGGCAACTGCGAACAGTTCTGCTAATTTTCACCAGCTCCCACACGTCAGAGGGACCCACGGTCTCTATTTATAGCTCACCTGGAAGTGGCCCTGCCAGCGTAGAGGGGCCATAGTCACAACTGGGGACACATGTATTGTTTCTAAAAGCCAAACCACCTGGATTCTAATAGCTTCACCTTCCCAGGCCCAAAGTCAGGGTTCCAGCCTCCCTTCCACCTCTCTGATCTCCTGGGGGGTATTCTTATCCACACAGTATTCCAGTCAGAAGGAAGGCTTGTGTTTGCCTGGGAGTCTGCACACCCATTTTGCTGTCTCTTCTCTGCCATATTCTGACAGGGGCACAGATTCCAGGCTGGGGGGGGAAGGAGGTGACAGTGGTCTGAGTTTTCTTTAGCTCTAATTTTCAATCTTATTTATAATTACTGCTATGCAAAATAATTTTTAAAATCTTCCCTTTGGAAATTTTTTTATAGCCTGGAAACATAGGTGGAGCTGATCTTCAGAGTTTCACGCATGCAGAGTATACCGATGCTGATAAATCTGTTATCTCCCATGAATGCTGTCCAAATCTCTAGTTGCAGGGCTGATTATTTCTCTTTTTTTAATTTAAAAATTTTAATTTATTTATATATATAAATTCACAACATTGTAATTCCAGGGGTTTACCCCCCTCCCTCCCCTCCCTCCCCCCCCCCCTTTTCCCTCCTGCTCAAAGTGCAACTCAGATTTTGAGATAAGAAATTATTTACTGTGACATATAATCTTTGTTATTTGTTTTTTTGTTAGGGCTGATTATTTCTGATGAGCATATCATGTCCCTTTGGTGTGGGGTCCTTCCACTTGAATGTGCCAACACTGAAAAATACCTGGTTTGGGATTTTATTACTAGCCTTCCAAAATCAGTGTCACAGAGTGACTGCCCTTCTTTCATCAGTGGAGCACCTTCTCCCCAGTCACCCAGAGTTGAAATCACTTTGGCTTTATCTCTCTCACTCTCACTCTAGCTACCAAACTCAATCCATTTCTAAGTTCTCTTAGTCCTTCTTTGTCCAGTCTCTTCTCTTTTCCTATTAATTTCAATATCACCTGGGTCTTGTTACTTCATCCCTCATGTGCAACTGGGATTCTAATATTAAACCTGTCTCTCCTTTAGCTCCATGTTAAACTCCATGACCAAAGCGATACAATACTACTTTGATGCTATCACTCCTATTTTCAAAAAGCCCTATTTTCAAAAGTTCACTATCAGTTACATAAGGACCAAATTCTTCAGCCTTTGGTGTACAGAGCTTTCCACACATCAGTCCAGTGTTCTCCTCACTGATCTCTGGTTCTCCAAGTTTCTATCAGTTCCAGTAAAAAAATGTTCCTCATTTTGTTTCATTGGAGTGGTTTTCTCTCTTCCTCTCTGCTTTCATAAGGTCTGTTCTGCCTTCCAAGACCAGCCCAAGTCTCATTCCTTAGCCATTCTCTATAATGAGGGAAGGTAAATTGTCATTTCCTTCACACCTGTCTGGGTTCCACTAACACTGCCTCCCCTTTAGCCTTACTTAAGTTCTTGTCCATCTCATAAGTAAATAGTCTCTTATTCACTCTTCTTATTCTATTGGATCCCTGAATATATTATGATGATTAAAACTTCAGGCATTTGTTCTTTGGAGTTTACAAGGTACTGCCACGCATATGACCTTGTTTTATACTTAAAACTCTGTAGAAGAATTATCTTTCACATGTTAAAGGTAAAGTCTTGCAAAAATTATGTCTAGAGTAAGGTTAAGACATTATTTTGTGGTGAATAAAGAAGAAAGAGGATGATGTCTCTCCCCAGTCTATGTATCCAACAGCATCTAAAGAATGGGGTGAGAATGGAGTGGAAGTAGATCTGGGATCCTCTGCACTGCTGGGATCCTGATCCACAACAAAAAGAGCACTGACAAGGCAAGATGGGTGCAATTGTGGAGTTGTTGTTCCTTAATTCTGATGAATTCTCACTGGAGGGTATGAAGATAGAGTTGAGACTCATCAAGAAAGGATTATAGACCCTCAAGCATCAAAGAAACAAGAATCTCCCTGCCCCCCATTTTTAAATAAAGAAGCTAAAATCACTATGACCATTAAATTAACTTTATTTCACCTGGATATAAATGTACAAAGTGGGATAGGGGATGATGGACACCTATAGTGTCTATTTAGGGTTCCATACCTCCCCCCCTTAGATTACCACTACAAAATAATAGCTTGAATAAATGTTCCAACTTTATTGATTCACTCAAAGTTTTTCTAATGACTGTGTGCCAGGCCCATAGTAGGGAAATATCAGTAATAAAATAAAGACCTTGCTTTCATGGAATTTCCACCCCATGGGGTATCCACAAAAATAACAGTAAACAAAAATAAACTTCCATACTCACATAAAATGCCAGGAAGCATCAAGAATCAAGAAGAAAAATACAGTCAGGTAAAGATGAGTGGAGAGGAAGTTGACCTTTTCTATGACATCATCAGGCTGGACTCTGAGATATGACATTGAGCAGACATTGGTAAGGGAAGACCAACCTCGAGTCAACATTTCACAGCTTCCTTGTCCTGCATGGAGTGGTTCAAAGTCAGCCTCTTTTAGGACAGGTGTTCTCCAGTGTTGTGTGGTTGGTCTTCACTGAACTGTTAACTAGACGAATGCTGAGCCCACTTAATGCTGTTTCTTGTTTTCCTTCTTTTAGCTGGTAAGGAACTAGTAAAACCTGCCCTGCATTTGCATGAACCCAAATTTTGTGATCCTTTGCCACATCCTCCTCCAAAACACCAACAATATGTCAGTGTAGAAGGAAGGTGCCAGAAAAAAAGGGAGAACTGGGGTGGAGTCTAATATCTGTTATGTGTTTTTGGAGTCTCTTGCTGTAACTTGGTACTTCCAAAGAACATTACCTTCTTGGTTCCTCCAAGTCTGCTAAATGGGGTGTAAAAAACTCCAATAACTACCTGAAGGGAATCCTATTAGAAGCAAGTTGGATCAGATGGGTTTAAGATTCCTTCTGGCAAAATATTCTGCTAATAACCTTTAAAATACCCATCTTCCCTACCCCCATTCAACTTGTCAGGGACTCATGGTAACATTCAAAAAGGAGTTTTGTAAGTTCAATGTTATGATATTTGGTCTTTTCCTTTTCCTTCCTTTATTGTTTCTTCCTTCTTTCCCTGCCCCCTTCTTTCTTTCTCTCTTTCTTTTTTCTTCCCCCCCCCCTTTTTTTTTTTGGTGTGTGTGTGTTTACTCTGACTCACAAATAAATCAGTTCTCTGAATCTCTGAGTCAGAACTTTGAAACCTGAAAGTACAAACCCAAACCTGAAAGTAGAAACATGGGTAATAAGAAGGATAGTCAGAAAAAAGAAAATAGCTCGAGACAGGGGTGGGGAAAGTCACACAAAGAACAAAGAGCCTCAAATAGAGTAGTAATTGATAGCCTGATGACATCCCTCAGTTCTTCCAACCCCCTCAGCTACCCACAGCCTTGAGCCCTTGGGAATTACAAGGCTGACATTACACAGTATGCAGGGGCATTAGACAATAGTTCTGGGGACTAGAAGTCCAAGACCAAGGTAACAGCAGGGTTGGTTTCATCTGAGGACTCTCTCTTTAGGTTATGATGGCTTTTTTCTTTAGGCATCTCAACAAGGTCTTCCCGCTGTCCAGGTTTCATCAAAGTTCCTCTCCTTGTCAGTACTCAGTTGGAGTGCAGTCCATTCTAATGACCTCATTTCACTAACTTAATCACTTCTTTAGGGACCCAGTCTCCAGATATAGTCACATTTGGAGGTAACAAATTTCAATATATGAATTTGGTGGGTGAAACAACTCAGGTCAAAATAGTCTGAAGTTTCAGGATCACTGAACCCCTGTTACCTTAGCCTTCTTCTGTCCTCCTTTTTGGGAGGACATTCTGGAATGAGGGGGAATAAAGAAGGCATATGGAAGTAATGTTATCCAAGAAGCTCTCCCCACACAGCTCTCTCAGTTGCTCTCCATTTAGAATAGACCCAAACATGGACCATCTGGTAACCCCACCAATCTGTGACTTATAGGATCAAAGGATCAAAGAAATCATAATTTCACTCCAATGAAAGATGGAAGTTTTGGGTTCCCTCAGGCATGAACTACTCAGACACAAAGTTTTCTTTGTTTTTAGAAAGTAGTCGTGAATCTGTGAGAAGTCAAGTTTCCAATCATGCCCACTCCCTGATCCCAAGAACTAAACATTCAGGAAAAGAACCTGGAACCCTGACTCCTCAAAAGTAAGGACAAGTTACCAGTTTTATCAGTATCAATTTTTCACTATTCCAATTTCTAGGAAGCTCTCAGGCTTTATTCTCAGATGCTTTACCTCATTCCATGACCTCCCGCTCTTGTTTCCCATGTGGCATGAAAGTAGAATTGATAGGGGTGCTGTGTTAAAATTGGGTGGCCATGGCTCCTCATGGTGGTACTGCATTGAAATAGCCATTGTGTCCCAGTGGGCGGAGACTTGGAGAAGCCATGTTGTGGGCTTCCATTCCCAAACTGGGCTGGTGAGGAGCCCAGGGAAGCATGTTGGAGAAATTTGTGACTTGTGTAAACTGACTTGGAAATGTGATACTTGAAAACTTGCTTTAACTTTGAAACTGTGAAGTTTGGGAATAGTCTGGAGACCTGAGGAGAACTTAGAGTGCTGTGGTTTTCATCGTGAGACATCTGAAGTGGTTATTGCTGTTGTATTGAGTAAGTCTTGCTGGTCTCAGGCCTTTTTAGAGTTGAAATTCAAAGAATGTTGGAGCTGTATCTTCTGGAGGAGAATCCATGATGTCATCTTGATTTCTTTACTGGATGTACTGTACCTCCCATTTTTGAAGGGAGAGAGATGGCACCATCTTGGTTTCATTTGGCTTGAAATGAATACTTGTGCCTTTGGAGAAAGATAAACAATGCCATCTTGGTTCCTTCACCTGGCTTGAAGGTGGGACAGCTGTCATCTTGTGAACACATATGGTTTAGGACTCATTTGTAGTTTTTGGACAAGAGACTGAATTGGTTGATAAGATAATCAAAGGGGGTTCATTGTATGATCAGTTGCTCTTGTCTATTTTGTTATTCTTGTCTATTTATTATTGGGTAATTATTTTTTGCCTCTTTTTTTTTTCTTTTTGCCTTTTCTTTTTTTGCCTTACATGGGCTGGAATGAACCTGATGAGTGGCTGGGTTTAGAGAGTCTTTTGTTCCTGTTTGTAAGTTTAGTTAAGTACTCTGCGTTGTTGGTTTTGTTACCTAATTTCAGTATCAATTGGGTTCAAGATCTTACAGCTCAGTGAGTAACACCTTTTAGTGTCCCCACAACTGGGAGCTATTCTTGAGTACAGGATCAAACACAAAGCTGTATCTTCATTCTTCTGCCTTAGACTCACCCAACTTTGTAGGGGAAGGCAGGCTAGAGTAGCACTCACATGCCTGCATAGCATAGTTACACAATACCATTTCCAGAGATCATTGAAGGCTTACCCTGCACTGGAGTATGTAGTGCTGTGCAGATAAATGGAGTCTGGGAATGTTGCACAGCACTGGCAAAGGAAGGCACCATTTTAAGTATTAGGCAGGCACAACCCTGCAGGCATCCCATTTTATCAGTGACACAAGCTCAACTTACTGATATTGCCAACCTTGGATGAGTCTTGGTTTCCCTACCTTCCAAACTTCTACTGCTCAGGAATCAAGGAGAGATGGGCAGGGAGGTCTCAACCTTCCCTCAGAGCCCATGAAATAAGCCCAATAAACTTGCAAAATTGAATTGATTAAACTTGCCGCAGAATGAAGAAGAATATCATCTTCTGAGGGTTTTAGCCATGTTCCCAAAGAGAAACATTAAGGAAAGGTATTTATAGTACATCAGAGTGTGAGCTTAGAGTTTGAAGTAGTTCTTCTAAGGTAAAGATCCAGGTAGGGATTGGTAAAACGGTTGATGTAATAGTTTGAGTTTGGTGAACACAACAAAGAGAGGGCCTTGATGTCAATGTTGATATGCACCTTCTTGTTTGATCTGCAAGTTGTCTGTTTAAGCAAGTTAGTATTTTGATAAGAGAGCTGTCCATGCATACAAGAAAACTCTTTGCCTGTGTAAATTTTTTTTGCAAACAGCGACATTGCATTGTCACAGGTATCTCAATTTTTAATGCCTCCAAGGTGTGGGGTGACTCCTCAGCCTGAGAATAACCCAGATGATCATTTCCTTCTGGAGATGTGATCAACTTCAATCTGTTCTAATGCCCAACTATAGTCAAGTTCTGATTATAGCTATTTCTACATCTATAAACACTCAGCAGAATCCTGGCCCTTCAAAGATGCCCATAACCTAATATTGGGAACTTATTGGCATAGGACACTTTGCAAGTGTAATTAAGGCTATTGATCTTATGATGAGGATCTTGTCCTGGGTTGTCTGTTGGCTCACTCTAGTCAAGGGACCCTGAAACCCTGAGGCTCTTCATTTGGAAGCAGAAGAAAGGCAAAAGAGGGAAAATCAGGAAAAATTCAAAACCAGAAGGATTTGAAACACCTTTGCTGGCTCTGAAATATAGATGCTGTAGTGTAAGTAGCCCTTTCATGACATCGATTGAGGTGCAAGCATCAGGATCACCAATGTGTATAGGTACTTCATTGGTTCTAGCCATTACACAGACACATGAGGCAGGGCTGGGACAGGGCCAGGGATGCTGGGAGTCACAAGAGCCCCCAGGATCTTCACACTCTTTCTCTGGTCTTTTTTCTAGAGTTTGCTCCTGCTTTCTTTCATGCTTATGCTCTCCCACCGTGGGGTGATACCAACCCTTTATTCTTTCTTCCCATTGGGCTCAGATATACAATCATGGGGATGACATAATACTACAGGTGCTGGTCATAAAGGGTAATGGCAGAAGGGCAAAAACCCTGAAAACCTCATTTACCCTCTAGACTCTATATGCAGAGACCAAAGGGAGGCCCATGGTGTCTCCAGCTAACAGTAGGCAAGAAAAACAAACTACAAGGAACTGAATTTTAGCAGTAACCTGAATATGTTTTGAAACAGAGTCTCTCCATTTTCTTTCTTATTCTCCCAATAAAAACCCACTTTACAATTCCCTCAATTTCAGTCTTTTGAAAATCTGACAGAAGACACAGTCAAGTCAGGGAAGACGTTTGACCTAAGCTGTGAAATCATAAAGTTGTGTTGTCTTAATCCAGTTAATGGTAATATGTTATGAAAGCACAGAAAATCGATAAACTACTTTCTGCTAGCTGATCACTTGTTGGATCTTTTGAAGAAACAGCAAGTGCACACTACTGTTTGTGCACTGCAACATGACAAAGATGAAAAGGGGGGTTAGAATAACCAGAGGTTTTAACCCATTTCTAAGATAGGAGCCTAGAATGACCAAGAGAAAAGATCCCATTTCATTTGGAGTAGGTTACAAACCATATTGGATATTTAGTTAAATTATCTACTTTCCTAGTTCTTATGTTGGTTTTCTAAATGTGTGGACATTCCAACTATACTCCCGCTATGACAATATACTCCTCACCTTGGGTGGTCAATACTACATCTATGGCTGACTTGTGAATTTCCACCAACACAATCTTAGAATTTTCTTGAACGTTATGGCTTTAAGTAAAATTGTTCAGTTCTCATTCAATGAGTGAGCCGTAAAATATAGAAATTTCCAGTTTGGAGGGCTTTTATTGTGACTTGAAATAAAGAGACTTGAAGAAGAAAATGCCTCAAAATTTTTCTTAAAAATTAAAATTTGGGGCATCAAATTGAAGCTTTTTTTTGGAGTTATCTAAAAATCTCTTTTTCCAAGAAAGGAAATAGATGGGCCAAATCAAATTCTGGGAGACATCAGACTATTTGAAGACAGATATCAGTTTTTGTATATAACAAATTCCCATCTGGCTTGTTAGTTGTAAGTTTTTTAGCCACAAATCCAATGTCAGTGATGGGAAGTCTTCCAGCAATAAGTAATCAGCCAACTATCCCTACAAAGTATTGAATAGTAATATCTGGTTTTGGCATTACTAAACAAGGGTGGTTTGGCACTAGCCAGTGATATTTATGAAAGAGAGATCACTAGGTTGAGCTGAAAAAAAAGAGCATGAAGTTGGCTTTAGTAGTGTGTCTTTCTGTGGAGGCCTGGTAAACCATAGAATCTCCCATAAGCCAGCTCCCAAATGTTCATGGTCCTATGGCCCATATGTTTCATAGTCCTTCCAAGGTCTGTTTCTGGGAACACTCTGTTAGTTAATTAGGCCAGGATCTATAAAAGGTTCCAGGTATTGTTTCTATAGGAATAAGAAAATTCTATCCTAGGTGTGATTGTGATAGCAAGACTAGTGTTTTTGTTTCTTTTAGTATTCACCATCAGAAAATCACAAAGTGGTTGAATAAATCAACTGGTTTATTATAAAGGGGTGGTACTGAAGACATATGGGTAGTAACCAAAGAAAAATGAAAACAAATTCAGCAATTGGTTTTATTGTATATTAGTCAAGTGATAAGGAAATCACAGTCAGATATTGGATTCTTACTACAGTGTGAAGAGGGATGCAGAGATTAGTTTAAACAGGGGTCAGTGAGTTGTTAAAGGTTTACAAGTGTTGGTTAGCAGATGTTTAAACTAGCAAAGAGGAAAGCATAACTAGGCAGGGAAACAAAGAACAAGAAATGCAGGTCAAAGCATGATAATCTGTGACTCATGAAAACTAAACTTTTGTTTCTGGGTCTTGAGTAGAAAATGCAGGAAATATCCCATTGTATACTTGATTCAAATATTGGCAAGAAACTGTATCTTCCTACTGAATTTTCAGTGTAAGATTTCCAGGTAAGAAAGTCTCCAGGTGACCTGAGGATGGCTTGTGTCTCTTCATTTGAAAGACAAAAATCCAAGGATCAACCCCTTAGTATTTTGCTGATGGGCTAGTAATTTTACAACCGAACCCAGTGTGGTTCTTTTTACTGTATCTTGAAGTCTATCCGCTTCGGATGCTTCTTCATGTTTGAAGTCTGTCCACTTTGAATGCTGAATTTCATGAAACAAATCATGTTTCAAAAATTCAGGTCATGAAAGTGTCATTTAGAGGCATGTTGAAGATAGACTTCCTACACCTACTGCTGCTCAGATTGGGCGCACTATACTTTCTTGCAGTATTTAGCAACATTTGCATGAAACAGAGCAAAGTTTAAGACCAGAAATAATATTTCTACATTCACGGGTCAACTTTTTATTACTTACTTATGAAAGGAGACTATTAAACTCCGGGAGGTAAGCTCATTGTCATTTAAAGGAGGTGCAATAGTATCAGTAGCATAGTAAACCATGACCGTTCCAGAGGAATGCCTTCCTAGTTTTAGTTTTAAACTCAAATTGTATTTTGTACTTTTACAAAGATTGGGGATAACATGAATAGTGAAATTTCTGGGGATAGTGGGATGTCTTTACAGAGGTTAAATTACAGTCCCCGTGAAATGGATGTCCCTGTTACTGAAAATAGAGATTGGTATTTCCAGGTTGGGAACACAAAATCAGTGTGTTCCTCTATCTCTTTAGCAAAGAAAAATAAGTCTATCCTCCCTGAGAAGAAGCAAGTAGTGGTCATAATCAAAACCATTGTGCTGGCCTAGTATGTTACAGGGCAATCCCAAAGGGAAATGGCACAGGCTGGGAGTGAGTGTTCACCTCTGTACTTAAAATAAAAAAAAAGTTCATAACAAGACCCAAGGGCAGGAACATATAGAAAGGTTATAAAGGTTTTACTTACAAGGGAAACAAATAAAGGGGAGGAGGAGAGAGGAAGAGGGAAGAGAGAGAGAGACACACACACACACAGAGAGAGAGAAAGAGAGGGAGAGATTAATTGATCAATATGTCCTGCCAACAATGCTGCTTGAATTAGGAACCCAGGTTCATGCTGAAGGCAGACAAAACCAAGCCCCCTCTAGCCCACATGTATATGGTTTTATAACAAGCATGGCTATTTAGCTCCACTCTTATTTCCCAGCAATACCCCCACCCTTTCAAGCAGCCAAAGGTCATGAGAGATCCATGGCATGATCAGAGTTGTCCTTAGCCCTTGAGATAATTTTGGCATGGAAGTGGAGATGGAGTCCATAAAATATTAGTGGGTGGAGTTCATTCAGGACTTACTGTTTCCCTAACAAAACCATTGTGGGGAGAGTATTGTGAAATCCTTTTGGCGATTTTCAAAGGAAATCTAAAATTTAGGCCCTTGTCTATGTCCCACCTTCTGATTTTTTTTTTCAGCTTCTCAGCTAGCAGCAATTGTTTGTCCCATGTCCTTTTGCTGATAGCATCTACAGGTGTATAAAATAAAAGGATCCTTTGCCTGATTTTATTGACTATGCTGGGAACATCTAGTTATTTTATCTGTGAGTCATTAACTGTATTCTGCTTTTTGTCCTAAAGCTCTTTGAAAATGTTCAGCAACACGTCAGAGATCTGGCAATAGAGATAGATCCCTTTTCAGGCTTTAGTTGTGTGTCAAATTTCCTATTTCTGGCTCAAGGTCACTTTCACAGAAGATGGGAACCAGATTATATCTATGTCAGAATCTACTCCTGAATGCTGTCTGAAGATTTCGATGTCTCTTCCTGCAGTCTTCAAAAGACTCATCCTTTGTTACAGGATCAAATTAAAATCAAATCAATTTTCTCATGATAAACTTTGAGGATACTCTCCAAAAGAACTTGTTCAATAGCTAGAGTTACTGTAAACCTCTCTATGATTCAGGATCTTTCAGGACACTCTCCACTTTATTTCAATCTGCTTTTTCCACCAAACTTTTGCATCTATGGTTTTGTGTCAGGGGCCCCCAAAAGTACTTTCAACCTCAATAAGGAAGATAAACAAGATCCAGAAAAGATTTAATATTCATGTTCATAGTTTATTACAACAGAAGTATACAGATCAGAATCAGTGAGTGGGGAAAGGTATATAGTGTGAAGGCCAAGAAAAACCAGGCATAGGCTTTCAGCATCCCCTCCAGGGGTTTCTCATGAGGGCACATTTAATTGCCCCAATAATGATGTGTGATGGCACATGTGAAGTGTTGTCAATCAGAAAAGCTCCCCTGAGCATTAAGAGTTCAGCGTTTTTATTAGAGATCAGTTTTTACTATTATTTCTGGGCTTTAGAAAATACTTAACAAATTATTTTAGCTCAAGTCAATATCAGAACTTAAAACCAGTCATAGCAATTTTGTTCTGTTCGTTCTCAATAGGCTTAACATTAAATGGCCATTGAGATTTTTTTGGGGTTTCTCCTATCTCAACCAATGGCCTTTCCAGAGACTAAGGTAAGAGAATGATCCTGGACTTCCTTTTCTCAACCTTATATCCAGTGAATTATCAGGAAATGTTCCCATTTCTTCTGTCAAGCTAATGGGTATATGCAGTAGTTAAATGCAGATACTGAAAGAAGAGAAGTATGTGCCTCTAGGTGTTAAGATAACATAATAAGCAAATGCCACACAAGAAGAAGGAAGCAACACATTGCCCAGTGCACATTTAAACAAGCAGTTATTGATTACATGAGATTTTTATAGAAATACACTTTTATAGAAGTGCCAGTTTCATTTGGTGAAGCTGACTGCATCATAAAGAAAATGCAAGGATGCTTGATTCTTTTTAAGTCTTTTTACTGCAGTTTAGTGTGTCTCTGTTCATTGATAATAGCAAAGAAGAGAAATGCTGGCACATTTTATCATTATGCAAATAAATGAGCCAGTCTTTTAATAACATTCTTAAGATAAATTGCTAATTTCCATTAAAAAAGAAGACAGAACTCCTTCATAGAATGACCTTGGTCCCAATCTATTTTGCAACAACAAGTATTTTTTACAGTCCAGTTCTAGAATTTACATGACATCTGCTAAGCATTGGAAAAGGTAGCATGCTCACATACACGTGCACACAAAGGCAGAGAGACAAACACAAAGATCAGTAAAGCTGGGTAAAACCTTTCTGCAGGATTTCTTCTCATCACTGATGCTAACTTCAGAGAGATATGAGGTTTCTCTCCATAGTTTCTCTAAACAACTGTGATCTTTAGAAAAGCTTCATGTGCATCATTCAAACATTTCCAGCCATCTACTACCCTCTTCTGCCAGTCCAGAATAGTGCTTGTCAGTGCTGTGATCCTGGCTGCTCATAAGCTTCTTCCAGAGTCCCTCACAATGAGACTGAAGGAAAGCTTCAGGGTGCTCTGGATAAGTGGTTTAGTACTTACCAGTTTTCAACAGGTTCATACAACTCTCATCAGCTAAACTGTAAGCCTACCCACCAACCAATTTAAAAAGTCAGGAAAAACATAACTTCTTGTGTTACTACTCTTGGCCAGTATAGAGTCTAACAAAGAGCCCCCTCATAACAGCCATAACCTTCTAACAAAACCTTTCAAGCTGCATCCTAAACTTTCTGAGAAAAATTGGCATGTAATCCAAAAATCTAGACAGGAACATTATACATGTCACAAAAATGAACTCAAAGTGGATCATAGTCCTAACTAAAGCACACAAAATAATGAAACTCCCAGAAGATAACATAAAAGAAATTTTACATGATTTTGTGTTTGATGTTGACTTTTAGAAATAATAACAATGCCAGGTGCAGTGGTGCGTGCCTGTAATCCCAGCACTGGGAGGCTGAGGTCAGGGATCACTTGAGTCAGTGGATTTGAGACTAACCAGGGCAACATAGAGAGACCTAATCTCCAAAAAGAAAGAAAGAAATAACACCAATGGCAGTATCCATGAAAGGATGAATTAAAATTAAATACAATAATACCATGGTCATCGATACATGAAATCTTAGATGATAGTATTATTGAATTCATAGTGACCTTTTGTTATACCAAACAAAAAAAAGCCACTGCTACTTGTGAATTGGGCTAGGGGGATGATATGTGTGATTGTCTCCCACACTCCTCATTCATATTTTAAAGTCCAAATCCCCCAATGTTACTGATGTTACATATTCCAGATGGAGTTTTTAGGAGGTATAATGTAACCAATCCTTGTTGCCATTTGTAGGGGCAAGCACCAGGCATCAGAGACACAAACCTGCATCGGTTCTTTATTGGTTAGACAGACACATCAGTAGGGCCAGACAGGGTAGGGCAGGGCCACCACTGGGGGTGGGGAGTGGGTGGCAGAGGGGCTCCCCAGAAATCTTCACACTTTCTCTGGGCTCTCTCTCTCTCTCTTTCTTTCTCTCTCTCTCTCTCTCTCTCTCACACACACACACACACACACTACACACATACATTCCTTTGTGCTCTCTTATGCTCATGCTCTCTTATGTCCTCTTCCCCCCTTTATCTGCACATTTACACATATGGACACCCACTGGGCTGCACACTCACGAGGATGATGCAATACCCCAGGTGCCAATATACAGGCTAATGAAGGATAAAGAGTGACTAGCTCGAATCCCTACAGGAAGTAATAACTGAAATCAGGTAACAAAACCAACAAAACAAGAAACTTAACTTAGAAATGGGAGCAGCTAGCCCTTTAAACCCAACCACTCATCAGGTCCATCTCAGGCCACATGAGCAGTAGCAAGACCACACTAATATAAAAAGAAGTAAGATCAGATTTACTCATTAAAAGACAAAATAGACAAGAGTCACTGAGGGCATAATGAACCCTTTCGTAATCTTGCCACATAGTCCAGCCTCTAGTCCAAAAGGGCTACATATGTGTCCTTCAGCCATGAGCTTCCACAAAAATGGCAGCTGTCCTAATTTCAAGTCAAATGAAGAAACCAAGATGGTGCCATAGGTTCTCCTCCAAAGGCATGACTATTTACTTCAAGTCAAAAGAAGAAGCCAAAATGGCATCATCAGTTACTCTTCAAAAACAGGCGATTCAAATCCAATGAAGAAACCAAGATGACATTGACACTCCTCCAAAAGTCACAGCTCCAATCTTCTTTCAGTTCACACCACCAAGACTTACTTGTAATAGCAGCGGCAACTATTTCAGATGTCTCACAATAAAAACAACAGTAGCACTCCAAGTTTTCTTCAGGTCTCCAGACAATTCCAGCTTCACAATCTCTAAGTTAAAGCAAGTTTTCAAATCCCAAATTTCCAATTCAGCATACACAGGTTCACAAGTTTCTTCAACACGCTTCTCTGGGTTTCTCATCAGCCCAGGCTAGGTATAGAAGCCCACAGTGTAGTTTCCTTCCCTACCCCACTGTCACATATGGCAACAACAGTTCCAAGACCTTCAGCCTCCTTGTTACTCTCCCTTCTCCACCTTTCTTTTTCCCTTCCTCTCTTTAATGCTCTCTCCCTCCCTCCCTCTTTCTCTCTCTCCAGCCATGATCCTTCTTAAATCCTGTCTCTCTGTTCCTCTTGTGAGGAAATTTGGCTTCCCTTCTCCAAGTCTCCACCCACCCAGGCAAGACAGCTGCCATCCTAGTGCAGCATTACCAGGCTGGGGTCACGGCCCCCCAGTTTTACCACAGCACTCCTATCAGGTGTTGAGTCTTTATGATGGGATTAGTGCTCTAACAAGAAAAGAAAGGAGAGCTCTCTCCCTACTGACTCACTGAGGAAAGGCCATGTGCCCACACAAAGAGAAGGCAGCCAGCTCACATTCTAAGATAAGACTGCTCCCTAGGACCCCCCACATTGTTGTCCTGATATTGAAGGCCCAGTATCAGAACTGTGAGAACATAAATATATATTGTTTAAGTCAGTCAGTCTATGGTATTCTGTCATAGCAAAACACTACAAGAAGGAGAAGAAAATATGCACATTTTTATGATTAAAAGGTGTCTCTGAAAAACGAGGGATAAGATGTTAAATGATATGTTAAATGTTATTGTGTTAAGTGATACCATAAAAATGAAATGACCCAAACCCAGAACATAGAAATCCTACTATAGAATTGATCTGTTTATTCAGTTAATAAATGGCATTGTTTTTTAAAGTAGGTGAATTGTTACAAGTTTAAAGAGCTACCTACCAAATACAACACATGGACCTTGAATGGACCAAAGGCAAACAGTAGAGTCCATTGTTGTGGCAGCTGGGGAAATCTGAACACAGTCTGGTCAGAACACTATATTACAGCTTATTATTAATTGTGTTAACTGGGAAAATACTTTTGATATTTTAATTATGTTTAAAAATCATAGGACGATAGAGAGAGGGCATCAGTTTAGTAAATGTTATTAGCAAACTGGGTGATAAGTACCTAGGAATTCATTATATTTTTCTCTGCTTCTTTGTGTCAAAATTTTCATTGAATGATTTTTTAAAACCTTGAAAAATATCATCTTTACATTTGAAAAAGTTGGGAATCACTCTCACAGAAAGGACCCAATTAGTTAGTATACAGTAGGTGATAGAAAGCTGAGAATTTTACCCTAAACGACAAGTCGGTAATGTGATTTCATAGAAATAAAGCCAAAATAGGAGTGACAAAATATTCTAGTATAAACATTGCCACTTACTTTAATTCCCCAGGACTCCAGATGAGTCCTTCTCCATGGAAATAGGATGGTAATAATTGTCCACTTATTTAAATTAAAAAGGTAACTTAAAAGCTAGAGTATTAAATGAATCACACTAAAATATCCAAAACACCAAAAAACAATATGAATGGATGGGGCTGGTTTTCAAAGTAGTCTTTTCATGCACATCATCATCATGATTCAGATGTATTTAAGTTATAGGAGAATGAAGAAAAAAAGATGCTTGGTATTTCCTGTTGAAATAATGGATTTGGGAAGGATTCTCCTTCCTTTGCCAGAGGAAGAAGGACTTGAAGGAACTTGTCAGAGCTGAAATGGAGCAAGTTAGCATAGACCAAAAACCGAACCAGAGGCTGGGCCGGGCAAGGGGCAAAAGGCTGAAGTCAGGGTGTCCACGGAGCAGGTGGCCAGACTGCAGAGGCAAGTCAGAGGCTGTGTGTGATTAGAAGTGCAAACAGAACTTCTGGGCTTTTCCCTGTGTTCTGGCTAAGTTCTATGTAAGGAACCTCCAGGGTGGCACACTCTAATCTGTGGGGGTAATAGCCACTGGGCTGAAGACAGTACAAACAGTAAACTCTAATCCCAGTGGCTGCAGAAGAGGCTGCTGTACTGAGTACATGTCAGTTAGGGCCTCCCAGGTGATCAAACAGAAGCATCACTTTCAGTTCAGTTTTTTAAAAAAGGAGGGTAATAAAAAACAAACAAATATAATGAATTCAGATGCCTCCCCACTGCATTTTGATTTGGGGTGGGGGCAGGTGAGGAAAGACACCTGTGTTGCCCAGGCAGCTGCAGAGCCAGCGGCCTCCTTTGACATTTGGGTCTCTCAGCTAAGCCCCGAATCTCCTGTCTGACTCACACATCACTCCTGCCCTTTTCTTATTCCAGGCTAGATCTTAGCGTGGCTAACCTCCAGGCCCCACCCTTCATCTTCTACTCTCCTACCTCTACGACCCACCATCACCACCCCTACAAACAGTAAAGGAGGCTGAGATGTACTATGTTGTTCCAGAAGCTTCTCCTCTTTTTCTATGGAGCCAGGCTCAGTCCATCCTGTGGAAAGCTGAGACACAAGCGAACACTGTGATGTCAATGCTTCTCAAACTAGAAATCTAGGCTGTCTCAGTCTGGGGCTATGCCCAGATGACATCTCAGTACTTTCCTAGGCTTGCTGCATGGTTTGTTGTATTTTGTTTGTTTATTTGTTGTAATCATAATATTAAAAATTAATAAAATTATGTGCCAGGATCATCTCATCAGCAGCATTGTGGGATTCCATGCTCATGTTTCCCTTGTGCCAATGGAAGGCCTAATGGCTGTCAATCTGTGTGAACAAGGGCTTCTAAGTGATCTTAGCCAAATTGTTGGAGAAACAGCCATCATATCTACTGCCCCATAGCAGTGCACTCTGTATTTCATTCCTCTGTATTAGATAAGAACTGCAACACAAAGCTTTTCTTTAAAGAATGTTTAAATGCCATCTCCTTATTACTGGCATTTGAGACAGACAAGCTGTCCATTTGGATCAATTTTGAGATCTGATTGTCCTCAACTTGCAAACACAGCCCTGAATTTACCAATACTCTGAAGTGCATTCTTGTCCTTTTCCTTCTTGAAAGCCAAATAAATAAATTAAATACACAAGTGAAGCTGGGACTGCGTGTGTCTGCCCTTCAACCCCTATCTTCAGGAAGTCACCATCTTCTCTGGCTGTTTGCTGCAGGTCTTACTCCCCACATCTCTGGCTGTTTGCTGCAGGTCTTACTCCCCAGCTTCAGAATTAATCCATAGAGGGAGTCGGTCCTTGCTCTGCCTGGTGGCATGTCTTCTCTACCTGTTGAACAGGGTTGTTTTAAAAGATACATGGCTTAAGAGAGTAAAATCATGTGAAACTGTAGAATAATGCCTGGCAAAAAGAAAACCAAAGTTGGTCATAAAATTATTATAGTTTTAGTGACAGGCAACTTTTTCAAGTCAAAGGGGATACTCAAATGAATGAATGTCCTTCACCTGTGCTTGCCAGAAGAAAGAAGGGCCTTCCTGGAGGGTGGCTTTCCCTGCACCCCAGCAGTGTTCCCCAACCATGCTCTTGGAACTCAAATGCACCCAAAGTGCCATGACAGGTTCTGTATTCCACATGTTTAGGTTCAATTTTTATCATGTACTTTTTTTAAATGTCTAGACAAGACAATGCCAAATGTGGTTTATGCTAACTTTGATATTGAAGACAATCCACCAAAGAGTTAATGTCATACTATGTTGTTAAGTTGTTTTCATGCAGACCTTCAAGAAACACTTCTGCTGCCAGATCTGGGGATATATTTGAATGTTTTGAAAATACGTCATCAATGGTGAAATTGGTAACTCCAACTTGGGTCTTTTTAAAAATACAAATGTGTGCAAGTAAAAAGCAAAAATGAAAATGTACATTATAGTCTGTCTAATACTGAGATATTAGGCAGTGTTTATTTGCTCATTTATTCATTTAAGAAACATTTATTTTATGCCTACTAGGTGGTAGGTTGTTCACTTTTATATAGCCACAAGCAAGGTTCAAGCACATTTATTTAGGCTGTAGTGACTTAACTATAATTAATATGCAATAACAAGCAAAATTAGATAAAAAATTAGATTAGAGATACTATTTGTCTTGTTACAATCACAAAATTGATAGGCTTAGCATTTATTGTAGCCATGGGGTGTTTATTGATTGACTTTTATATTTATGATAAGGAAGAGAGCTAGTTGTTAGATATTATTGGCAATTCAACTTTGAAACAAAAAAGTCCTACAAATCCTCTTTAATGCTTTTGGATCAGTATGATCAAAGACAATCTTGTGATTGCAGCATAAACTACCTCCTTGCTCAAATCAGGATTTTTCTTGATATTGTATTTCCAAAACAAATTACATAAATAAATTGAATATTGAGACTTGCATAAGACTGTAAACAGCCACAATCCTGATTTCCAATATTTGTGTTCATCAAAATAGAGTCAGCATTCTTTGTGATTGACTTTATAATAATTAGCAAAGGTATGACTTTGAGTCATACCTTAATATTCATAATGTATTTTAAAAAATACTCACAAGATGTTGCTCATTTATTTATTTTTTGGGTATTGTCTGTTACCTCCCACCGTGATTACCCGGACTCTTGTGCTCTGCCTCTGTCGCAGTATTACTTGCCTGCAGAACTATTTGATGCCACCTAGCCATGCCAGTATATCTCCCCAACACCAGGAAGCCCTATGCCCCTCCTCACCACTTCATGTTCGTGGGCTTCTAGACCTTTGTATTTTGTCAGCTGCTCCAATCTAGAGGACTGATGGTGGTAGTTTTCAACCATGGATACAAATATTTTTAACACTGACTTAATATTCCTATGACATTAATGAGATCAAAACACACCCTGTTCTCACACACTAGAAAAATTAACACTTATTGGTCAGATTAAATAAGGGACTATGGTCAGAATAAAACAAGCTCAGGTGTCACAAGTAATTCTTTTTTCCTTCTCTTTTTCTCCCACTACTATCCCATACCCTTTTGGCCTTTTTCCCCCTCTCTTCTCTGCTATGATCCCAAAGGCCTTACTCCATTTATCAGTATCTGCTAGTTTTTATAGGTATTTTGCTTTGTCAAATCACTCACTATGTAGACCTCCAGTATTTGTCCTTTATCATTCTTACTTACTTTACTACACACAATTCCTTCAAATTCCTTCCACTTACAATGGCAACATTTTGCCTTTCCCCATGGCTGAATAATTCCATGCTCTGGATATACCACATCTTCTCAACCCAGTCCTCTAACAGTAGACTCTTTGGTTGTTCGCCTGTCCTAGCTACTCTATATAATGTGGCAGTAGATATTGTATACCATATAATTTTTTGAGCTAACAATTTTATATTCTTTAGATAAATACCCAAGAGAGGGACTGCACGGGCATATATTGTTTCTAATTTTCACTTTTTAAGGTAAATGCAGATCACTTTCCAAAATGGATGTGCCAGTTGACATGCCCACATCCTCTGCTGTACTTGTTGAGAATCTCTATAATATGTGCCATTTTCACAGGTATGAGATGATATCTCATGGTGGTATTGCCCTTCATCTCCCTCATCAGAAGCCAGGATGAACTCTTGTCCATTTCTCTGTTGGCTTGTAGACTCAGACTAGAACCCACCATCTGCTGTGCTGGATCCCTGCTTGCCAGTTACAGCTTGAACTCATCTATGACTTGCCTTCACAGCCACACAAGCCAATTCTTTATAAGAAAACTTCCCTCTGGGAGTTCCATCTCTCTGGAGAACTCTGAGACACTACACCTGTTTTTTTAATCAGTTACTCTTGGATAACCCACTCTGGAAGAACACTTAAGGTCTACAGAAAAATCCATGTGGCATCCTACTACCAGAAAGATGACTATGATAGGCTAAGCTAAGGCTAAGATTCAAACAAAAAATCTAATTCAAATTCAAATTACATGAGGGAGTTGGAAGCTCAAAACAGCAAAATAATTTTAATAAGACGAAAGAATTAATAGCAATAACGGGAAACTATGAATAATTTAAGATAACGGCAGGCATTCCTAACTAAATCTTCATTTCCTAGTCACATTTTTTGGTCTAATGGGATTCTGATACAGTTCACCTTTGGCACCCAAGAAGCTAATATTATCACTTTCCCATTTACCAGCAGCTCCAGAGATCTCTGGTTTGTAGGATACATGCTTTTGCAGAGACACAAAATCAACCACATATGCTTTATGAGGCTGTGGATGGAGAGTGAATCATTTAGCAGCGACAGAGCCAAACATCCAGAGGGTCTGTTGAGTCACATACTGGGAGATGAAAAGCAAGGGTCATAGATCAGGATGCACAGCAAATGATTAAAGCCAAAGGGGACCTGGGTTTGTCATTCTGAGAAAAGCAGGGAGGAAACTGAAGAGGCAGAGCTGCCCTTCACAGTGAACCTCAAGCAGTGGATGACCCCAGGGGCAGAGTGGCTGGTGGTGAGAAGTTGGGGTCCTGAGAACTTTGACAGAGTGGAAAGTCATCGAAACAGGCTGACTGGGGCCTGCGGTAGAGAGCAGAGCTGGCAGAGCACAAGACCCCTGTGGATCAGCCATAAGAGAAGAGCCAACATCTGTTCATCAGTATCCACATGAAGATCACATCTCTCTTATACTCCTGTGCAGAAATGACTTCCAGCACAGCAGGTCATCTGGAGCATAGAAGTTAGAGGAGGCCTGGGTGCATGATACCAGCAGGAAAGATGCAAAGGTTCCTTGCCCAGAAGGGCAGTCACTCAAAACTGCGAGCCTTTTTTGGCAAATATATCATACCCTTGGTGTGACACCTCATACCCTTTGTCTGACTTGTTTCCATTCTGTCATGTACTCAGGGATATTTGGCTAACTCTACCCAGTGATTAATAAGTCCATCTTATCTTCTTAGGGGATTGTGCATCTTTAGGGGATACATTGTCCTGGAAATCAAATTAAATGCCCGTGTGCACTGATCTCATCTCACTAGTTGCTGAGGGCTGAGGACAGCAGCCCAGAGAGAAGCTGTGGCTAGACCCAGGCCTTGGAAAGAAGTGGGTTCAAGCATCTAGCTCAGTTTCATTGCCTGGGAAACATCCATCTTGATGAGGAAATGAAATCAACTGATCTTTTACTTTGCTCGTTTGAAGGCAATGAGACATTTCTCTGCATCAGATAATGGACTTATGACCCCAAGGACAATTTCTCTCTTCACTTTGTCTCAGTAGCTGTAAGCTCTGAGTAGCAAATGTGAGTATGCAGAAAAAGGGGCTTCCTTAATGTGCACAGTCAAGGATGGATGGTCTGAGCCAACAGTGAGGTCAGGGATACAGGGAACCCCAAATGGTAGTTAATTTTAATTTTAATTGACTTTGACATACTCTAGATGACTTCATGCACAATAAATTCATCCTTCTAATTATTAGCATAATTAACCTAATTGTTAGTTAGGATAATATTTAAGTTAGTTGGTATTCTTTAGGTTACTGGCAGTACAAAAGGGTCTATAGCCCTGCAGAACCTGGTGGCCTGGGGTTGAGATAACACTGATAAGTAATTGAGAGTTGACAGACACTCTTCATCTGGGCATCAGGCGCACTGTTGGGCTGGTTTAAATCCATTAAATAGGGTTCTAGGGAGCCAGGTCCCCCAAGCTCTCCAGTCATCCTTCAGAGACAGTTTCTTTCAATGTGTTCTTTACCCAGGGTGCTAAGACAGGGGAAGTGATCCCAAGTCTCATCTCCATGGCTTTATGCACCCTGCCTTGTAGGCCCCTTGTTGGTAAATTTCACTTTCTTCAAGCTTCAAGATTAAGTTCAGCGGTCTCTCTTCCTAGCAACTTTCTCAATGAATTTTCTAACTACTGTTGATGTATCAATAGGATTGAACACAATGATTTGTGAGGAAAGACACTCAATAAATGTTTGATGAAAGAAATGAATCAATTTCCCTATTCTCAGCACTTTTTACACTCTATAGTAATTGCATTTTCTTATTTATCACTTCAAGTACTATGAACCTCTTGAGGATAGGAAACTTGTTATTAGATTGTAAGTCCCACTCCTAATAATGTAGGGCACAGAAAAGGCATCACACACTGGGAATAGCCCACCTATTTCCATTTTGGAAAGATGGCATTTTTTGTTTAGAGATTGTGATTAAATAAAGAAACTCTTGTATAAATCTTCCTGGCTTCTAAAATATTATCACTTGTTGTCTTATTGTGGATCCTCATATGGGTTGGGGGGTGGGGGAAGTTGTGTATTCTATACTTGCATTATTCCCATTGTGCAGATGAAGAAACTAAAGTTTATGAGATTTCCTGGTTTGCCCATGATCATGCTGCTTCAAGATGAAGGCAGACTCATGCTGGGGTTTCCAAAACTCAGTCTGTTCTCACCTACTTTCTAACCAAAAGCAAAAGCTGTTCCCATAAGTTACCCACAAGTTCTGTCTTCCAAAATCACCCTTCACTCAGCTGGTTATTGTAGGAACAGCAAGGAAATTCCATTTGAACTTCTCTAGGTTCTTCTCAGGCTGGTTGAGCAATCAAATTAATATCAGATGGATTTGTGGCAGAAAAGAAAATCACATACATCTGGAGAATACACATGAATTTAGATTCTAAAGCAAATGTGGCAAAGCAAGAATATAGGGTCATGGCTTCAAGGAGGGAAGAGGGAAGGAAAGTTCCTGTTTGAGGAGAGGCTGATGCAGATGCTTTATGATTAGGTTTTCCTGCCATATAGCTAGGTATTTATGATAGAAACGTTATTTCTGGTAAAATTTCAAATTCTGAGTAATCTCAACTTTATTCTAAGTAATTAAGCAGTGGTAAAAAGTTTCTCATGAGCCTGTAGAGCCCTGATTGATCTTACTTACTACAAAAGCACATTGAAACTGGCTACTGGCTTGAGGAAAAAATGGAGTCCAGATTATTACATTGGGATATTTCTTCTGTAGTCTGGCTTCAATCTCGACCTTCAATTTTTCCCAGAGCAGGACCCTCATCCTGCAGCCATCCTCTCCAGTCACACTATATTTAGATCCCCCGCTTTAGAGACTGGGCACAAAAGGACTGACCATTTAGTTTTGTTCAGTTTCCTCTCCCAACCAACTCTCCCTTGCCCATCTCTAGAGTCTGTACAAAGAATGGTGATTGCAGCTGTAGTTCAGAATGTCTGATGCCATGTGGAAAAGCCAAAAACACAACAAAATTCTGGGTACCCATGGTGGTCAGGTGGTAGCTTGTGCATTCATACCAAAACTCACATTCTGGATCTGTGGAACTGGAAATGGACTTACTTGAATTAGGATGGGAGGTGGGATTTGACTGAGTGACCAAATGAGGCAAGGAAACTATATCTACCCACCTCCCCTCCTAACTTTGGGCCAGTTACACTGAGTTGGTATCTTTGACATCTTCCTCTTTCTGCCCAATAAGACTACACTGATCAAGTGTCCCTTAGCAAGGAGGCTCTGAACTCCTTGTCTGCTGACCTTCAGCAAAGTTCATTCATGGCATATCCTATACCCAAGACAATGCAAGTCTCTCTCCATATTTCCCATGTGCCTGCACTGGCAAGGACTATAGAGTTTAGCCCCTATAGGATATGATGAATCTCCCAGTGCATTGCTAGTTTTAAGTTTGACTCTTCTATATACTCTGGTTTCTCTTCAGATCATATAAATCTTTCACCTTTTTAAGTTTGACTCTTCTTTTAAAGAGAAATCATTGTAACTGAAATCTTTTCATTAGCCTCAAAGGATAATGAGGGTCTATGAGAAAATGTAGGTCTGGTCTCTGCTTTCCCCTCAGCCTGTTTCTTTGGAGGAACATCTGTATAGAAAGAGAGTTACCTGACTTCCAGGATGGAGACGTCCCCTTGCAGAATATCTATTGTACTTTGTGTTGCCACCAGAAAATATCTAGAGTTCAGTGGAATTCCTATTGTTCCTATGTGATTGAAAAAAAAATGAATTACTCTTTTGAATTCTAACATATACAATCCCAATCTCCAATCAAGTGAAGAACTGTCACAAAGGGGAGGGAATAGGTCACTGATTAACCCTGAAGGAAGGACTACGGTCAATGGGAGAAGTTGGTGGTAAGCACATTCCAACCTAGTGTAGCACATCTTGTCACTGTTCCTTGTCACTGCAAGCGTTCAAGTAACAAAGCGTCAAATTTCAAAGTGAAAAATTAATTACAAGAGAACAAAAAAACTGTCAGGATTCTTTTAAAATGGAATCAAAATAACAGGCAAGTGTAGGAATTGAGGAAGACTTCTTTCTTGTCATCTTTTCAGAAAGACTGGAGTGTCCTCTTGTCATTTTTTCAGAAAGACCAGAGTGTCCTCCGGTTCTGCCCTGACTTCAGAGAGCATGGGACTCTGGAAGAAAAGAGAAAGTCAAGCCTTCACAGGCCTTCACAGAAACAAGGGAGACAGGGCCTCTTCCATTTTCATATCTCCAATTCTGTCACAAAAAAATAAATAATTAATTAAACACCCAAGAGATAAGGGGAATACTCCAAATCATTTCCAGAAGGAATATTTAACAAAATTGGGTTTTGATTTTTTTTAGTAAGGCACCAGTGGCTCTTTTTAAGCAACAAAGAGGCTGTTTCATTCAAATTTCCCCTCAGGGCTTTCATTAAGATGTTAACATCTCTCTTGTCACAATATCTACCTTATGACAATGAGTCATAAGGTGCTTTTCTTTTATGCTTTTCTTTTCTCTTGCTGAAACAACTGTGTAAGATAAACTCTCTGGGATGAGAGCAAGACTTTTTTTGTTTGTTTTGAAGTGAAATTCCTTTCTTGAGCATTCTATGGAAAAGTTGGGAGATAGGAGATTAGAAAAAAAATAAAAAGGACTTCTAATGTGGTACATCAATGAATGAACCTGGAATGACTCCTGATGAGGGAAGGGGGGTTGCTGTGTTCTGATGGTTTTGACTAAACACCATTCAACTTAGTACTTACCTTCTGTGTTGAGAATGTGCTAGAATCATTCCACCTGTACCAGAAGAGAAAACATCTAAGTCCTTTAAAGATAGCTGTCAGGGCCAAAGGAAATCATCTCCCACCCTTCTGGGTTTTCCTTATGTTCTCTGACCTCAAATGCAATCAATACTCCTTTGAAAGAGTCACAGGTAAGTGTTCAATAGTGTTTCTGTTTTGCTGCTGAGCTATGATTAAAGAGGGAGACAAAGGCCCTCTAAGGAGATATTTGGCTCAAACAGAAAGTTTGATTCTAACATATGATTTTTAGAGTCATTTTAAGGAAGGTAAGTGCTAAATATTCTTCAGGAAAGAGAAGTGTGAGAAAGAAGTGAGTGCAAGAGAATAATCTGGAGATGATTCTTTCACAACTGGCTTCTCTGAACAAGGTTCTCACAGGAAAATGATCCACACACGCAATTCCACTGTTATGGAACTGGGGAAATGAGAGGAAAGAGTGACTGTTAGGGGGCACCACCACCCCTGGGTGTCATTGTCTCCTGTTTAAGGTTGCAGATTTCAAGGAAGGTATGCTAAAATGTGAGAATGGCCTTAATTGGAATTTCCTTCAGGGAGATGCAGGGGGGAGGAAGAAGTGAAACAATTCTTTTTTCTTTGTAATGTCATAATCCAGGAGCTGTTCCTGGAAGGTGGGAAAACAGAAATAATATATAAAGAGGTTTGAAAAAAAAAAGAGAAAGGAACAAAAAGAAAGATGGAAATGGAGATGGAGATAGAGGTTTTTGTTTCGGCCATTTTGTAAGATGGAGATGTGAACCATGTGAACTTGGCCATGTGGCAAGGCCTGGGCCTTGCAGCCTCTGGCTGGCCCTGGCTAAATGCATTGTGCTAAAGGCAGTTAAGAAGTTTACAGATTTGAACTGTTTTGCTGAGGTTAACTTGTGTCTGTGAGAGACCGTGCAAAAGTTAGGCCTGAACTTTGCTGGGTCCAGTACCATGAAGTTTCTTTTATTACCTGGAGGAAGACAACAAGAAGAGGATGGTATGGAGGAGCTGGAGCACAACAAAGGAGACTACTAACAGAAGATGTCTTCAAACACTTGGAGATGAATTCTAACTGGCTGATTTTGGTGAGATGATCAGGACTGAGAGACTGAGGATTTTGGGGCAATCTGGGAAAGGACTTTGGGCAATACTGACAATGTTAAAGTAATTGGAGTTTTACTTCCATGTTTCTTTTGTAGTAATTAGGAAATCACTTTGCTAGAAATAAATTAGTCTGCACTGATAGTCTTGCTTTGACTTGGTATTTTGGTTGACAAAGCTGTGGATGGTGGAAAGAACCCACGGGAGTTTAAAGGAGGGTAAATTGAGGTAGCAAACTAGTGTAAAGTGCAAACTGTAATTTAAAGTTTTTTTTTTCTTCTGCAGTTTTGGCGCTGGGAGCTGAGAAGCAGCTGGCTGGCTTTTGCATATCAATAAGCGGTCAGTGAAAATGTTAATGAACAGTTGGTAACCTGCTTCCTAGGGAGAGAAGCAGGCATAGGTGTATCTACATCAAGTTAAAGGCAATTGCTAATGTCAAGTGCTTGGAGCCTGCTTCGGAGAGAGAAGCAGACAGATAGGTGTTCAAGTTAAAGTCAGAAAGTCTTTTCTTTTACCCTGTTTCATGACTATTCTGACTAGCTCACACTGCACTGAAACAAGAGCAATCATTTATGCTAACAACAAAATGGGTTTCTTCAGAAAAAAGAGAGGGACAGACTGGTGGCTTCTAGAGGACTTCTCAGTTCCACAGAGGGAAATACTTTGCCTCCCACAGGAGATGTATAGCATGTTGGGTCTTTTAATTTGTTGATGAACATGTCTGTGAACATATCTCTCCAGCCTGGCAAATTCATTTAAACAACTTTTTAAATATTAATAGTCACAACTATAAAAATTAAAAGGGGGTTAAGGAAGTCATAAAATCTCTCTTGGAGATTCATCACACCTTCAGTCTCTCAGGAAGTGAGCACACAGTATGAGACTTCTGTAAAAACCTTCCCCAAAGCTCCCCAAAACACATCAGGCAGGGGACCTGCTCTAAGAGAAAATTCAGAGACTATGTAGAATGCAGGCCTCAAGAAATAACTTGTATTCAGTGGTGTATTAACTTAGACACTGGAATTCAAGTCCAAGCTGTGGTCTTGGACAAGTTACCTTCACATCATAGGGCCGGAAAATTTCTTCCTACCCCTCAAAGTTCTCCTCGGCTGGTGGAACAATCTAATTAACTTCAGAATGATTAGTTGGAGGAGAGAACAAATTTAATTACATATGTATAAAGAATCTATGGCTATAGATCCTAAAGCAGAAGGGGCATTCATCTCAAGCTAAGAAACAGGACAGGGGACTGGGGCTTCCACTGAGAGAATAGGGGGACTCACATGATGAGCAGAGGGTGACTCATGATGAAGACCAGATGCTCTGTAATTAGATGTTTGCCCTGCCATAGAGAGAGATTTCTCTGATAGAAAGGCTATTTCTGGTAAAAACCTAATTCTGGGTAATATGCTCAATTTTCATTCTTCAGTGTGGTTGAAGGAGTGGTAAACTGTCTTGTGCCTGCAGGGCCTCAGGTGACCTTTGATTGAAATAATCCACCCACCAAAGTCACAGCTTGGAGGTTGTACTGGACTTCTTAAGAGGGATCCGTTCTGGACATCTTAGGGAGGGCTGCTCTGAATATTTTGAAAGGGTTATCTTTTAGCACATGTTGGTTTTCTGTGGAGATTATGCCCTCTACACACATTATTGAGGAGATTAAATGAAATTCATCTTCATAAAAGACATACCACAGAGCATGCTAAAAATAAAGGCTCAGCATAAAAGCTGGCATTTTTTTTTGTCATCACAACCATGATTATTTCTTAGAATCTATTCTATAACTTCCCATAAATACATGTAAGTTGTAATTATTTATGTTCCATGAAGTTTAGATTTTTGTGCTTTCCCTTTAAAATTTTCCATGAATCTGAAAAATTTCCTATTTGTGGCAAATGGTGTCATAATATTCCTCCGATAATTGAATTCTTTTGAATTGATAAGATTCTCCTTAATTCGTGAGGCATGGCCCCCAAAATTTCTATGCAAGAAAAGTAGATTTTAGTCTATAAATAATAATTTTCTTGATTGTCCCAGAAGGGTTGGGAGTATGTCCTGAGTCAATGTCCTCATGTTATTTACTCAGAGTCTGTTTTCCAGAATATCATAGTATCAGCAATGATGATGTGAGAGAACTCCCATCTGCAGACTATTCTACCAGCACTGGAATTTATTGCTTTCACTTGCTTTCACAAATAGATATGAAATGGGAGCCCATAGCTGCTTTATCTTTCTTAGTCACTTATGAGATAGATTACCTCTCTTGCTAATTTTACAACTGCATCTGCTATTTGTTGACAGGGGTTCAACAGACACATAGTTTCAAACCCTACAGATGTTTGTAGGCTCTTCATGTATTTTGAATCCAGACTTTTCTCCATTGTATATGTGATACTCATTTCCCATTCATTTCCTTTATATCTATGTTTCATTGTTTTTTATGGAGATTTTACTGTGCATGGATCTTAACCTGTCAACTTGATAGCTGAAAAAATGATAATTCAAACAAGGTAAAAATTAACTCCCCTTCAGAGTTGAGTAAAGATTCTACTGTAGTTTTTCCTTCTTATTTTTTAAATTGTGTGTCCCTAATCTGCCTAGACATAAATAATGCTATATGGTATAAGTTGTGAATTTGGATTTTTCTCTATATTCATTCTAGTGATCTCAACAAAATGGATTATGATGCTTTTCCCATGGCCCTTTATACTTCATTTGTCACATATTTTTTAAATATCTCCTCTTTAGCATCTACCTCTGGAAACTCTATTAGCTCTTAATGACCTATATATTCTGTTTTGAAGCTGGCACTCTCACATCTTAAAAACTGTCACTATAAAACAAAAAACACCTACTAGAGTAAGTTTCTATGATCATCCCTGTCCTGACATATAATAAAGACACATTAAATGTTTACAGAAGGATGAACAATTCCTTCTAAATTATTACTTTTCTATGTCTTAATTTATAAAAACTTCAATCCAATAGAGCATTTCCACTGTTAATAAGAGCAGATCTGTAAGACAAGTTGGGTAATTACTGTCATCCACTGTACTTTGCCTGGTCATTCAAGAGGAGGTTTTCCTCTTACTGGCATATAGGAGTGAAGACATTCGACATGACATTGCAGGTAACAACAATTGAATGAGATAAATTATTTGTCAATAAATTATTTATCATGAATTATATCTATTTATTTAATGATTTTGTTTATATTTCATTTTCAAACTCATCTTACATCTCATTCATTTGTTGTTCCAGTCATTTCCTATATATTTTTCCTTCCTAACCATATTCAACTTTTTACACACTATTAATACAACTATAGTCTCATCTATTCATGTGTATTACAATATTAGTGTATTACAGTATTAGTAAACCTTAAATTTTCTTCTAAATGTTTGTTTCCAAATACATTCTCTCCGTAATCTGAATCCTGACTTGTGTATAAGTTTGTCTCATTTCTGCCACAATTCATGTTTTTCCTGGATTTTTATAGCTTTACTCTTTTCTGGTGCTGAGCTTGTGTTAACCAATGTGGGTTCCTTTAGGAGGAAAAAGGGCATGGGATCCTTTGAACAGTGTTGATATCTGTCATTTCCAGCTGAGGAGAACTCCAAGTGGCAATAGTCATAAGTGACGAAGAGGAAAAAGTTTAATTGGCCTAGAGATGTTTGAAAAGGAAGAAATTAGAGACTGTTTCCAACAGTAAGCAGATGGAGTAGAGGGGAGACTGGGAGCACCTCCACATTGGTAGGTATTGGGAAACCAACCCAGTCTAAGTAGGTTCACCATGGTTTCACAGACAAAAAAATATTGGAGCCTTTGGACTTTCTCTTTGGGGTTTTTAATGATAAAGAAACAGCCACTCTCTTCTCTCCTTCCTTGCCCCACATGGTAACACCACCATTTTATCCCTTTTTCCCAGGCCCAGGTAAACCCACTCACACATATGCACACCCACTGGGCCCAGGCACAAACACAATCAAGAGGAAGGTGCAATACCACAGGTGATGCCCATATATACTAGTGGAAGTAAAAGCCTGAGTAACTCATTTACCCTACAGTAGGGAAAGAGGGAAGAGAGGCTCAGTCTCTTTATCTATGTTCAGGAAGTCTCAGGCTTCAAACAGACCTGCAAGATGAACAGGAAGATAATTGGCTCCTCAGACAGAGGCAGACATTGGGGAAGTTTCAGAAGGACTGATGAGCTGAATTTACGGTGCTATGTAAACATGAAAGCTTAATGGGAAGAGCTTAGTTAGAGGTCACGATCACACACTACTCTACAGCCAATTAAAAGTTAGAAATGAAGCCTAACTGCTGTTTGTCTCTGAGTCGATAAATCAGATAATTAGGTTGGTTGCACAGTTTTAGTGAATCCGACAACAGTGCAGATCCCAACTCACACTGGCTCACCCCTCAACTGCACGTAGGAGGGAGAGAGTAAGTAGTTAGCAGGAGCAATGCAGGTCCTGGGGATGGCTTTACACAACACTGGAAGCCAAATAAGAAGCACTGAGTAGAATCTAGAAATCCAGGGTTTGGAGAGAGTTGACCACCAGTGCATCTCCTGTGCTGTCCAGATAAAACCACCCTCGCCCAACTGTGGGCAGCTTGGTCAGCTGACAGATGTGAGAAACTGACTCACCCACCCTCCTGAACCCCTGGTGCTTGATGCTTTATGCACATCTGCACTCACATCTCTCTCCCGAGTAGATTCTGTTTCTGGGTTAAGAATTCACAATTCACAGGCACTTTCCATTCTACTATGCTGTGTTTTGTGACTTCACAGCATCAAAGTAAGAGCAGTGAGCAGAATCTATTGGTCATTGATTTGGGGAGTTTGGAGAAGCTCTCCAGGACAGAGCTGGCAGTCCAGAAGATGGTGAGTGCCTTGTGTCCACCTGGACCCTTCTGTGTTGAGAAGACTATAGACAAGGGAAGTAACTATGTTAGCTGTTGAACAAGACCACTTTTAAGGACACCTAGGTTCTGTGATATTAGGTGACATTGGGCAACTCCAGGAAGGAGAGGCAGCTGTTTCTCCATGGCAGAAGGTAGAGAGTTGAAATTACATCTCCATTTTGTTAAATCCTCCAGACTGTGTGACCTAAAATGGCCCTTTCACTTTCTGTAAGTTCTCTAAATAGCCTTTCATCTGTTTTAATCCCAACCCCTAAATCCTACTGATTGTGCCCTCAAAATATCTTTCCCTTCCATAGCTACTCCCTCCTCCTCTAAAGGACTTCACTTATTCCTCAGCCAGATATGACCGTTTTCTAACGTGATCACTGATGTCCTTTGGCATCCCATCCCCAGTCCATCCTCCATTCCACTTCCAGACAATCTTCCTAAAGTTTAAAGAGAATCTTGTTACTGCCCTGCTTAAAATTGTTCAGAGGTTTCCCAGCACCTTCATGATAAAGGTCAACCTCTTAGCATGGCCCAAGAGACTTTTACCAACCAGCCTCACACTCCTGGAGATCAGAGACTGACCCTGCAGCCTCTCTGAGAACCTAGTCCATGCCTGGCACAGAAAAGAGCTCCAGGAATGCCAGTTGAACGAATGAATAAACAAGATCCCTGCAGTACTGGTACTGCCCTGTACATCAGCCCCAGGTCTTCCAAAGCACAGTGCCTCTCACACCTCTGCCCCCTTAATCTCTTCAGAGCCACTCTGGGTCATTTCACTAAACACCCCCAAGCCCCATTCTGCTTTTTCAAATGGTTTCAGAAGAAACAGCTGTTGCTTCCTGTCCAGAAGGCTTTTGAAAATGCACCCTACTTTGATGGTAACTGTCCAAAAAAGCTCGAGGATACCCCCAAGTAGACAAAGTTCACTGTCCTGATATGATGAAGTGAGAGGCCTATCTCTGTCAAAGTCTCTGCGCCTCTCTGAGAAGCAGTGAGAACCAGAAGTTTTCTTAGAGAAAGGAAGCTGTGCACAGAGAAGCCATACCCAGCATCTTCCCTTCTTCCCTGTTCATCAAAAAGGATAAATAAAATGGCAAAGACCATGAGGTGTTTGGGGGGAGTGCTGAAGGCCAAGGGGTGGCTACGTTCTAATGAGAGAGGAAAGCCCCACCAGGTAGGTGGGCAGCCAGTGGCTGGTAATTTATTGGGAGGCAGGAGAACTGCTGAATTTGACACTAGTAAAGGGAAGATGTCAGTTCGACATCTGTTCCCGACACCTCAGCAACTAATTATTTCTCCGTGCGCTGCGGTTGGCTGGGTGGAAGAGCCCAGGGGCAGGCTGAGTCTTGTCAATAAACCTGAGTTTGACTGGCAAAATAAATCGGTAAATAAATAAACACAACCTGAAATCACCCGAAACAATACCACCTAGCAGCCTTCCTTACCAAATCAGATCAATTCACCTTCGTTCCCAGTAGGACACAGGTGGACAGGCAGGCTTGGGAAAAACTGCGGGTCCCCAAGTGTCTTGTTCTTGAGGGTCTCTCTCCATTGGTGGTGTCAACGAGTGCTGGCTTCATTTGTGGGCCTCTTATTCCATAGCTGCTGAAAATTTCATACTCTGGCAGCCTACATTTTCCTCGTCCAGCACAATCTACCACTGGAAGGGCTGAGAACAATTTTTAACACAGGTTTCTTCTATTCAGTGGAAGATTCAGTTGCTGCGAAGTTATGAGTTTCTTTGAAAAGTTTTATCTGCATGGTTTGCCTCCTTCACAGCCCTCCCTTCTGCCTCCCCTGGGTCTCCAGCAAGAAGAAACATCTGGCCAACTTCACACCCCATTATCAATTTAAATTGTGATAGCTGCTTTTCTAAACTCTTTTCTCCAGACTAGTTACAGACCCTTTCTGCAAATCTGCTAGGTAGATTGTCTGGGAAAAACTGTGGAGAGGAAAGAAAAGGGGCAGGGAGGGGAAGAATGATGTTGGCAGGAATGAATGAATGCTGCTAACAATCTGCTATTCTTCCAGTATGCATGAAAAAGACAATGCTTAATTCAAAAATGCTAATTGGGGTAGACATGAAGACCACATCTGCATCCTTGAAGGTTTCCAATTTGGAGAAAGGAGACAAATAGAGGGTAGAGAGAAAGCATAGTGGCCCTAAGTCAGATAAGGAAGAGGGGGAGGGAGTCATAGTTGCATTGGTCACTCTGAGTGCACTAGTCAAGGGTCACAGAGTAGAGATTGCTGGGGAGAGTAGAGGAAGGTGACATAAAGGTGAACAGGTACAAAGGGCTCCGGGTGCAAGGGCTGACTCCATCAGCATGCTGTGTGCCTATCCAAGTACCATAAACTCTGAGACTCAATTTCTCTGTCTGTAGAATGGGAATAGGAGAATCTCCCTCACAGGGAGGAATGTCAAATAGGAAAAGGGAGCTTTCTCCACTCTGCATCAATGAGTTTTTCCAAGATACACTTCTGATGAGATCATTCCTGCTGAAAACCCCTTCATGATTCCCCACAACGAAGGTCCTCCACCTGCGTGACAAAGCCCCACATGAGAAACTGCTCCTCTCTCCTATTTCACCTCATTCAATATATACCCAGGCCTACAGGTCTTCTTTCAGTGCCTCAAACCTGACCAGCTCCCACACACAGGGTCTATCCCACACAGGGTCTATCCCACACAGGATATGCTGGAATATTTTCCCTTTCCTCATCACTTAGTTTCTTCTATTCAACCTTCAGCTCTCAAGCCAATGTTACTTCCTCAGAAAAGTCAGCCTTGACCCCTCTGACCAGGTCAAATCCTCTCATGATAAAGGAAATCCCAAACCCACCCTGTCTTACCATCACCACCAACAACACCTGGTTTAAACCTCCATCATCTTCTACCTGGGGTCCTACTAGCCTCCTGCTAACTCATTCTCACCATTGTGACCAATAGTCTGTTTTCTACTCATAGTCAAAGCTTTTTCAGCCTCAGAACCTTTGCACATGCAATTCTTTCTGCATGGATTGACTTTTTCCAAATCTCTGCAGGATTCTGCCTCAGTTCTTCCAGTTCTCTGTTTAAGAGCCATCTCTACAGAGGGGACCTACTACATCTCCCTACCTAGAGTCACACTCTAACTACTTGCCCTGCTTTATTTTCATCTAAGCATTTATTAACACCTGAAATGATATTATGTGTTTATTTTGACTGCATGTTGGTACTTTGTCTCCTGTGCTACAATATGAACTTCATGAGAGCAGGATCTTACCCTCTTCACTCACTGCTGTATCCTCTGCTTCTAGAACAGTGCCTTACACATAGACTACATCTTGAGAATACTATAAACTCCTGTGAATAGTATTATCACAGTGATTTTTTATTATTTGATTAACAAATATGTCATTTTCCTACTAAATTATAAACTCTGTCAGGGTGGGGACTATATTAGTGTTGTCTGCTCATTGTATCCCAGGCCTCAAAAACCAGCCTGTTGAGTAGGTACCCAATAAACACTTATGGAATAAATGTCTGCATAAGAGAATGGATGAATGGAAGTGGGAACACATGAGGTTCTATTACGAAGATGATTATTAGACTCACTCATGTCTTTAGATCATCCTTGCTAACACTGGGAAGCAGTGGTATGGATAATTTAAGGTCTGTACTTCCTGGCTCAATTCTCGCTATTGCTTTTCTCAAAGCTTTTGGAGGGAGGGACAGGTTTATGGGAACATATTCTCCATCTCTCCAATTTTTTCTATACTTTTAGTTCAGCCCTAAAAACTCAGTTGTTGATTTTCAAGCTTGCTCTTAGCACAATTACCCATCCCGCCCCTCCCCCCCCAGTTCAGTGCGCCAAGTAACCTCCCATAAGTATTATCATTTTCTACATTGGCAGCACAGTGAGAATTCCATTTTAATGGCAGACAGCCTGCAAGTTCAATGTGTAGCAAATCTCCTCACATGCATCCTAAGTCTCCCCACCTTATATGGAAGAGTCTGAGGAGGTGCCAGAAAAGAACTGTGAGCTTGTACAGGTTGATGGCATTTGATACCATAAACTTCATCACCACCTATTTGAAAAGACGGGGATAAGTTACTAGCATCTCTGCCACTCTAAGGAAGCAGTCATTCCCAAGTCAGGAATATAAAACTTTATAGCACCTAGCTCTCACAGAGCATAATAACTCAGTTTCCAAGGAAATTCATCAAAACCCAGTCACAGTTGATTTCATAACAGTATTCAGTGTGGTGACTCAAATTCTGTGAGTCCTCCACAATTGGTGTAGGGCATATCCTGGCTATTGTAAAATAGTGCTGCAATAAACATCCGAGTACAGGTGTCCTTTTGAATTAGTGTTTTGCTGTCCTTTGGGTTGATTCCCAATAGTAGAATTGATGGATCAAATGGTAGTTCTATTTTCAGCAGTTTGAGGGTCCTCCACACAAACTTTCAGCAGTTTGAGGGTTTTCCATAGTGGCTGGACCAGTTTGCAATCCTAGCAGCAGTGTTAGTGTTGCTTTCTCTCCAAATCCACACCAGCACTTGCTGTTGCCCACTTTTTTGATATGGGTCATTCTTACAAGTGTAAGATGAATATCTGATTGTGTAACCCACCCTGATGGTAAGACAGGGTGGGTTTGTGTAAGATGAATATTTGATGTGCATTTCCCTAATTATTAGTGAAGTTGAGCATTTTTTCATATGCTTGTTGACCATTTGTATTTCCTCTTTGGAGAAGTGTCTTTTTAGTTCTCCCTATTTTTTGACTGGGCTTTTTGCTTTGTTTCTGTTAAGTTGTGTGAGTTCTTTGTGTATCTTTGCTATCAGGCCCTTATCACTTGTATGGAAGGCAATTTTTTCCCCATTCGGTTGAGTTTCTTTTCTTTCTTTCTTTTTTTTTGGTTATTGTCTGTTTTGGTGCACAGAAGATTTTTAATTTGATGTAGTCCCAGATGTTTATGTTTTCCTTCATTTTTTAGCATCTATAGATGCGTCCTTAAAGGGGTTTCTGAAGTGTAAATCTTAGAGTGTTTTGCCCATATTTTCCTCTATGTATTTTGTGGTTTCAAATCTCACATCCAAGTCTTTTATCCAGTTTGATTTGGTTTTTGTACATTGTAGGATATGGAAACAACTCAAATGCCCCCAAACTGATGAATGGTTGAAAAAGTTGCAGTATATTTACACGATGGAATATTAATCTGCCATCAAAAAGGACAAATATGGCACATTTGTGATACCATGGATAGACCTAGAAGGAATCATGCTAGCAAAAATAAGTCAGAAAGAAAAAGATAGAAACCAGATAGTCTCACCTATAGATGACATATAGGTCAAAATAAGCTAAAAATGGAACTGGAATGAGCAGCTAGGGAGGAGGAGAGAGGAGAGAGAAATTAGGGAAGGAACGAGTATACAAAGATCAAGATGAAAGTTCACACAGGTAATAAAGTGGAAGGAGAACACTGGGGAATACAATAATGTAATACACACATATATGTATACATACATACATACATACATACATACATAAAAATGTAAACAACAAAATGATTAAGGAAACAAAAGAAAGCATCTAAAGAGACTAACAGAAACATCAATAGTCATGCTTCTGAACTCCTTTCCTATTCTGCTAAGACCATGGTCGATACATTTGCTCCATCTCAGGCCTGTCTCTAGGAAAAACTAATGGAAAATGTTGCTGGGTAGTCTTCTGAGAATATGATAGCTATGATGCGTTTCTAACATTGTATTCTAATATCTTAAAATATGATCATTGTCATTAATTTCCCTTTCCAACATTCCCCATTACTAGCTAACCAGCACTGGCCAAGGGATTTGTCAAAAGACTATGGAGTTAGAAAACCTATTTGTTAGTCATGTGACTGAGAGTAAGCCCTTCAATCATTCTGAGCTTCAATTTCCTCCTCCATAAAGTCAGAATGATCAATCGTGACTCATAAACTTGTAACCAGAATTGAGCGAAACCATCTAGAAGGCTTATAATAGATACTCAGTAAATATTGGTTTCCTTTTCTGTAACATCATCAGTTCACTGCTTCCTCAGTCTAATTGTTTGGTACAAACTCTTACTTCCACTTTGAAATTTTCCTATTATTTGTTCTTGGGTTTGTTCTGACTTCAAACTGTACTATCAACTCTTTAGAGATAGTAGCTGCCTCTTTCCTTCCTTTTTAATTTTAAAAAATGTATAGAATCTAACAATCTTGACCTGTATACAAGACACATCAACACTGCTAACTGGGTGTACTTACAAATAATGTCTATGGTGATATCAGAAAGAAGGAGCTTTGGTCCCCCATACTTTGCAAGTAATGGGTAGGTACTGTCTCAAAAAAGGAAATTCTTTTTTTTTTAATTTTTTTATAATCAAATAGTTTATATATATATACATTTCATATCTTTGTAATACCGGGATTCACCCCCCCACCCTCCCTGGCCATTCCCCCTCTGTCCCGCTCCCCCACCCCAAGTTGTAACCATTTGGTGTCTGTCTTTATCTTTTTAACTTGTTTCTGCTAATGTGATGATTTCTTTTAGGTGTGTCCATGGTTTTTGGGTTTTGTGTGTGTGTGTGTGTTTTCATTTTTTTTATTTCTTTGTTTGATTTTCCCTATATCCATCATATAAGTGAGACCATCCTGTACTTCTCTTTTTCTTTTTGGCTTATTTCCACCAATATGAGTTTTTCCAGCTCCATCCAGGTCGCTGCGAATGACATGTGTTTGTCCTCCTTGATGGATGCGTAGTATTCCATCGTGTATATGTACCACATTTTTTTTAGCCAATCATCCATTTGGGGGCATTTGGTTTGTTTCCAATTCTTTGCAACTGTAAACAGGGCTGCAAC